>KV424576.1:0-117845 GCA_001632445.1 Peniophora sp. CONT
CAGTTCAACGGCCACGACGTCATCGCAAACCCCGCGCCTCTCCAGACTTCGAGCCACGCTCTTATGCCACCGTTGCCGACACCTACCCCACCCATGACGGCGGGAACGAGCCGCTCGTCGTCCTACAGGCCAGAGACCCCCGGCAGTGTCCATTTTTGGGATCCACCGACGGCGGAGGACTTAATGACGTTGATGATTGGGACCATGCTGCCCCAGCTAACGTCAGAGCAAAGAAAATACTTCTGGCTTCGCTGGAATGCAGGTGCGATTCGTAGCCTACTCGTGTCGAGTAACCACATTGACAAGATACAACTCCATAGGCGACCCCTTACCGCCATGGGAGGTCAGTGCAATGATCGCTACCAACAGGGCGAACGAGGCCTCACTATCTCCGCACCACGCAGGGCTTGCGCCGCCAATGCAGCCCATCCCCGCGTACGGCCCGTCCATTAATGGGGCGTCGCGCTCGCACGCAAACGGGACACCCGGTACGCATATCCCAATCGCGTCACTTGCGATAACTCCCTAACCATATCCACCCAGGTGCCCAACGTACACCCAAGGCTCGCGAACATCGCCACGATCCACGCAGCGTGACAACAACAACAACGTACCAGGCTGCCGCTACCAGCGCAGACCTGGGACACAACAACAATATATCAACCGGCGCCACCCTCACGGGAGGTGCCCACTCGAGCGGCGCGGGCGGAGTAGCATCGTCGCGCCCCAGACCGGCAAACGCAGTGGCGGGCCCATCGACTGCTGTGAATACCGCGCTTCCCCACGTTGCCGTTTGCAACCCCACGTCGCCGCGCGCAAACGTTCCATTTTGGTACAACGAACGGATCGAAAAGGATTTGTCACCGGAGAAAAGGGCGGCTCTCGATTATATGTACACCCATCAAGATGGGAGGTACTGCGTCTTCCCGGGATGCGTGAAACCTCATCCAGGACACAGATTCGCCTCGGCGCAGACCTGTTACCGGCACGCGCAAACGGAGCACATCAAGACTTTGGAGGTCATGTGCTCGCTCTGCGAGCATTGGCTCTCGCGCGAGTCGGCCCTCAAGGTACACCAGACGTCAGAGTCGGGGTGCAAGACGCTCGACAAGGAGAAGCGCAAGCAGAAGAAGAGGGGAGAAGATAAGGGGAGGGGGAAGATGAGGGAGGAGCCAGTGGTCGAGGATGACGGCGTCGTCGCAGAGGGATCCGGGCTCCGCGAGGAGGACGGTGATGATGATGCGGATCTCAGCGGGATGGGCGGGATGTTTGCCGCTGGTGCATACGGCACGGTTTAGGCGTAGAGGAGCCTTCATATATGCAAAGTGCGGATATGGCTTGCACGCTTGAGAAGAGGCCATGAGTGCGTTGCAGTCGACGAATAATTTGAACACGCACCGGCTTGACACGTAGATTGATTCCTTGTAACTGCCTACATCAAATGAATTTATGCTTTACGATTTGTGTGTTCGGACAGTAAGAATAGACGAGAGGCCATCGATGTGAATCGATTCAGTCTGCAGCCATCGCGCGCACGAATGCAAGATGAATGCGCGACGAGGCGTGCACACGACCACTCGAGTTTAAGATCAATCCTTTGGCATCTGTATGCATATAGAGTCTCAAGCGTCGCAGAGGGGACGTTGGACCTGCAGTACGCGTTGTGGCGAGAATCTTGGAAGAAAGGAGGAAAGGAGGGTGGGAACACGTGGCACAACGAGAAGAGGCTTCCCACCTCTTTCCCACCGGGCTTGATTGCAGCTTTTGGACGTTGTTGGAGGCTTGCTCGATGAGTGCGGCACTTTCAGCCAGGACTATTGACCCGTTTTATAGCTGTCGACGAGTAGGACCAACCACACCGTCGTGGTTTTCCGCCGTATCTCCCGCTCATATGCATTTTCATAACGTTGTCTGATGCTTATGTGCCAAATACGAGATGATCATATACAGCGCAAGATATCACTACAGTACTTACTGCTACCAATGAGCACCTTACACAGAATGGATGTAGCGTCGAGAGTAGTATCCGAGCTACCCAGCCGACTATATGCACTGGCATAGGCGTGAGCCTGATCCAGACGTCGGCCACCTAATCATGTCCTTCGGGGTCGGGTTCGCAAACCCTGGCAATCAGAAGGAGTAAATTGAGTACCAAGCACGGCACGCAGAGCAAAAAAATGTTCTCGGCCTTGGCGGCTTTGTGATCCTGTAAGTTCCAGGCCGCTACGACGCGGAATGGACCTAAGCGACATCGTTATCAGCATGAACCAAATAACTTGCTGGAGATTTTGACTGACCCATAGGACTCGTAGCTGACTGAAACTCCTACGCGATGGATGCATAAGCGTTCAGAAAAGTGAGAGTCCGGATGCGGGCTCTGGCTCTTGTGGGCGTTCGTAAGATGGTATCGCTATGAATAGTCGACGAAACCAATAGTTGGGCGGTGGATGCGTATACACACAGCGGGCTTATTTCAAGCTGCCAGATGGAGAACAAGGGCCAGACATTAAACCCAATGATTCTCGCGCAGAGCACAACTCTTGGCGGGTGAGTGAGGAATGGATGGCTCCGCATGTGATCGCCACGCGCAAACACTCTTCAACTTGAGCGCGATAAGTCAGGCGACGAGTAGTAGGGCCGTTGAGGGTAGTGTATCTCAATCATCGTATGAGAAGGGCTTCCGCGCGCTCTTGTGTGGCTTGATTGCGGCGATCAAGCACGGTCGATGGGCCCCTCGCTACATATGTGGACGCCGCGAAGGCGACCGTGGTGAAAGCTGTCTGCCAGGTGAAGTATCCTGAGAGCGTCTGGTAGTGATTCCGACCTTTCGTTTGCCGGTAGCAGAAGTAGTCGCATCATACCAGGGGATAAAGCCGAACACCGACTGACCGCGAACTCATCCAGATCTCGTATAGTAGCTGACGAGAGGACCTAGGATAGCCCAATATCGCCTCCAACGCTATAATATAAGGGCCATACAGGTTCTCAGCAATAGATATGCTCCAGGTCGGTACAGAAACTATCCAGGCTCCTTCTTTGGAGCACGGCCGCAGGTGAGAAGCAGATGATTTTGGCATAGGCTGAGAACAACGCCAATGAAGAGTCGCAGAGCTGGATCCTCTTGAATGGAAATACTGGTAGTGTGTAGTGGCTGAAGCACCATCGAGGCGGGACCTTTCAAGTTTGCGAACGACCTGGTGGCTCAACGATTGAGGTCGTCAGAGTCCGAGCTGTCTCGACTGAGCGAGCGTTATGAGCGCAGGGACAACGATTCAGGGTGGGCAAGGAGCTGAAGACACCAGCTGCGTACAGAGATGCGCGGTGAGATGACAGATACTGTTTAGGATGCGCAAGAGTTGACAGTGATAGCGAAAGGCAAACCCGCAACGTCGAACGACAAGTCAACAACGTGGCACGACGCGTTATGTCACACTGTTTCAACGCGAACAATCACGGTTTGCTCTACGACGCGTCGGGTCGGCATTCCGAGCCATTCCTGAGGTCTTTGTCTCTTTGTGAACGCGATTCGCGCCTCCCAATCTGAAGAGTCCGAGGCGACATACAAGCGATGTCATGTCTCTGCACGATCGCTCGCTGACGCGATTGTGGCTCAATATCTGCTATTCCGCTCCCGGACCTTGAATGTCATTGTGCGAAGCGACGATCGTTGGGTTTATTCGCATAGAGATCAGGCAGGAGCGCAGATGTGATATGTCAGAACCAAGGCATTTTATGTCAGTGGAGCTACCATATGGATAGGGAAGCTGTCCCCATCGGGCAGCTCGGCCTTACCGAGCCAGCGCACGCGCCCACGCCGAGGAGGAAGAGTGCTTCCAAGGCTGCCCCGCATGATGCAAGATGCGCGCGCGGCGTAAACCATAAGAGTCATTAATATAAGGCTATATTAATTCTAGAAGCGACTGATCTTAAGGATGGGAGGGAGATCGAAAGCGACATCTCGCTCTACACATATCCACAAGAGATGCGCGAAAAGAGCAGTATGTATCTCCTCGAGCGAGAGTGAGGTACAGGGGTGTTGAATTTCAGTACTCGGAGGATCATCAGAGCACGTCGGCGTGCTCGGATTGATCCACGCGAAGCTCACGAACACTCAACCACAGAATTAAGAGCCATGAGGCAGCATCTGAAGGGGAAGTCGGGACCACGGACTCGACAAGCGTGCAATGCGCGTCGCCAAAGGGGCAATAGAATAATGGACTAATATGAAAGGCTCTGATGGAATTTGTGAATATTGCGCGCCAGCAAGCGCAGATCGGTCAAAAACTCGGCGCGACGCAATATCCAGCATCTTTCCTCCGCCCACCATCGTCCTCTCGTCCCCAACGCTGCAGCACTCGCGCTCGCAGTATTAGCACACCTACCATCACCATGTCTGACGACCCTCGCTTCTTTGCGAACCGCGATCCAAGTCTGCGGTCCGATCCCGCACATGCGACGGAAGTAAACCAGGTGTGTATTATCTCACGACTCGAGCCATTACATTGCGTCTAACAGTACGACGAAGATGTACACGCAGACACAGTTACCTGGCCACATTCGTGGCGGATACCAGCTCGGTACTGGTGGGGTGTTGGGCGCGCCGTATGGTCAGAACCCCGAGGTGTGTAGACTGCATAGACCCATTCATCTTGACGCTAAATGCGCCGTGCAGCACCCGAGCCTGCGTCAGATCAGCGCGCCGGCGCAGGGTTTCTTCGTTCCCAGCAATCCAACATACGCCTACCCATCGTCTACCCACTCGACACAAACCTCTTCGATGCTCCCAGCTGCCGGAGAACATCAGCGCCATGCGCCCGTCGGCGCATTGAACCACACCGGCACCTTCGGCACGAACTTCAACGTGGGCGCGTCGAACATCCACCACGACCACACCGCTGGGCACTCGACCTCCACCCTGATCAACGGCCGCGGCGTCATCCCGAACCTAGAGCCTCTCCAGACTTCGAGCCACGCTGTTATGGTACCGTCGCAGGCGCCTACCCCAGCCATGACGGCGGGAACGAGCCGCTCGTCGTCCTACACGCCAGAGACTCCCGGAAATGACAATGTGCCGGTTCCGCCGACTGTGGAGGAATTCAAGAAGGTGTTCTATGAGGCCATGCTGCCCCAGCTACCGGACGCGGATTTGGACTATGTCCGGCTTCGCCACGACCGAGGTGAGATCCATAGCTTACGCACGTTGGGCAACCACACTAACGAGATACAACTCCATAGGCGACTCCATGCCGCCCGTGGGGATTTGTCTCTTGGTCGCTGCCAAAAAGGCGAACGAGGCCTCCCCATCTGCGCACCACGCAGAGCTTGCGCCGCCGATGCAGCCCATCCCCGCACACGGTTCGTCCATCAGCGAGGCGTCGCGCTCGCGCATAAATGAGACACCCAGTACGCATATCTCCATCGCATCGCTTGCGATAACGTCCTAACCATATCCACCCAGGTGTCCAACGTACGGCGAAGACTCGCAAACCTCGCCACGATCCACTCAGCGCAACAGCAACGACGTACCAGGCTGCCGCCACCGGCGCAGACCTGACAAACAACAATTCTAAATCAACCGGCGCCACCCTCACGGGAGGTGCCCACTCGAGCGGCGCGGGGAGAGTAGCATCGTCGCGCACCAGATCGACAATGAAACCGACGGGCACGCCTGCGTCCCAAGGGGGTATTGCCCTTCCCGAGAATAGCCCGCGCAAAGGGAAGGGTTCGTGGGCCACGACGCTGTTGCACACCGCCGGAGAGCACGCGATTCTGGATATCATGTGTACCCAACCCAGCAAGACGTGCCTCTGGCCAGAATGAGGCCAGGGCGAATGTTCCTCCGTGCAGAGACGCGACACCCACGTCTTCCGCATACACACAGGAACGGAGAAGAAGGAGCTGTGCGGGTGGCCAGGGTGCCGCAGCGTGTTGGCCGCCGACTCTCGCAGGCGGCACATAGAGGCTCACGAGAAGAGGGCCGCCGCGGAGCAGGAGGCCGCGGAGATGGCGGCCGCGGAGGCGGCGGCTAGGGCGGTGTGAGGCGAGGGTGATGACCTTGAAGGGATGGACAGGATAGATCGTATGGTGCAGTGCGGGCGTAGAGATGGGGCACCAGGTGTTTGAGAGAAAGTACTTCGTGTGCTTGACGATAAGAGCAAATGAGTGCGTTGAAGTCGACGAATAATTTGAATACGCACTAGATTTGATGTGTACTTGTACTTGTTTCCATCGATTGATTTCATGCTGTACGACTTATGAAGACGAACGCGTTCGACGAAGACGATGGGCCATCGATCTAGGATCAGTCTCTGCGTAAGTGTCGTGTACGAGCGGGTGGGAATGGATAGCCATACTCAAGTTCGACATTGACCTTTCTGGCATGTATGCGCGTGTACAGCGTCAATCGACATCGAGGGAACCTGTAGGCCTGCAGAACGCGTCCGAAGCATGGTACTTGGAAGGAAGGGGGAAAGGAGGAGGAAAGGGAGCCGTGGGACGCGTGGCACAATATGACAAAAGATTCCCACCGAATTGTTTTGCGTCATTTCCGGAGGCTTGCTCTTGGCTTACTCGGTCGATGTGATACTTTCAGTCAGGACTATAGACCCGTTTTTATAGCTGTCGAGCGGCAGCATCAACCACTGCACCGTGGTGGTTTTGCCTCAATCTCCGGCTCATATGTATCTTCATTGCGTTGTCTGATGCTTATGTGCTGAATACGAGATAATCACATAACAATCTGCTCAATGTGCATATCACCCTGCCCATCAGCGAGGCGCCCGAAGCGTACGTATACCGGGATAGGTGATACATCTGATAGAGGACGTCCCGCGTTGGGTTGGTTGATGACGCCGTCTAGCACACCCGTTCGTTGAATGCTAGCGCTATGGACGCCGAAATGTCGTGTTGGACGGCGAGGTCGTTGACCAGGTAGGAGACGGGCACTGAGTATCGGGGTCGAGTACTTGAATGTTACTCGTCACGCCAAAGTTAGGCGCCGTCCGAGTTGGTGGTGGAGTCGAAATCACTTATAATCAGGAGAAAGAGCACGAGAAGCAGGAGCGGTAAAGCCAAAAGGAAGCCGCTCCCGACTTGAACTATGCGATCTTGGGACGCCCATGCTGTGATAAGCAGGCCTGGCAAACACTGTGAGCATCGACCTGCAAAGCCTTCTAGCGATGGATGACTCTTACCAAGAATGTTAGCGCTGGCTGCAGCTCCTATGGCTACGAACGGATAAACGAGAGATGACATGATAACCCAGATCCGGAATCTGGTACTCATCAAAGTCTAGTAGGCACGATCAGTCGTTGCAGAGTTTGCTCAGTTCATCGAAATCGTACATCGCGGACCAGGTCTTGTGTGCACGATGATATGAAGAACTGAGCTGCAGAGCCAACAATGATCCCAAAAAGCAAGAGACCGAACGAGGCGAGTAGACAGATGTATGGCCCGCGTCGATTGTAATCGATAATGCCCGCCTGCGGAGGCACCGTTGTGATGAACGTAGCGGTAGTCGCAAGGAGCAAAGTCGCCTAGAAAGCAACGTTCAGTTGACAATGGTGTGAAAACCAGAGCATCTTGCGTCCAAGCTCACCACGATATTGACGGTTCCAACGTTCTTCGTTAGGCGATCCTTCTCCTCTTCAAATGAGCGAGAGTTGTGCATTATGCGCCATTGTGTTTCCAGATTAGGTTGTCCGTATGCGATCAAGCAGAAGGCCAGGAAGGTGGCACGAAGAATTGGGCGTAGAAACTTGGGCCGGACGTTGTCGGAGTAATTATTTCGCCAGTGTCGCGGCATAGGAGGAAGGGTGACTACAGCAGCAGGCCTAGTCGACGTGCACATGGAAGCTAGCAACAGTAACACAGGCAGCGCTGATGTTGAGAGCGCGGTCCGGGGTATGGGCGAGGCAGGAGTTGAGGAAGGTTGGCGAGAAGTCGCCGAAGGTGACCGTTCCGAGGACATACTGCTTGCGCTAGGGGCAGACTGTGTGATCGCAGCGTATCAGTCGTCAGGATACATATAGACTTCCAGTAGTCTCACTCACACGGTATTCATGATAGTGGTATGGTGGCGCATACATACCCTAGATGGATCGATGTGAAAATTGTGGACGGAGCGCTCAGCATCGGTAGATATAGAGGGCAGGGAAACACGTCTTAGGGATGCAAAAGCTATATGACGTGTACAGACTGTCATGTATTGCAATATCAATAGTCGTACCTGAATTGCTAGAGACCACACTTACCTATCGGAATCCCAACCATGGCGCTGCAGCGACACCGAGCCTTGCTTAGATCCGAGATGAATGCCCCGGGTGTCAGTGCTACATGGCAGTGAAGGCTGTTAGGAAGAGCTTGCAGTCGAGTGTTGAAGAGTTTCGCATGACGAAACGAATCACAATAAACGGCGTAGGGTCGTCCCATGCTGATCAGTGATCCATACAGATGTCATGGTGCATGTCCCGGAACCGACCCGACGGTCGCTTTTTCACCCAGTCAATCCGATGCTCGCGGATGTAGACGAGGTTCAGCCTCTACCCGTGATAATTGACGTGTTAGTGAGGGAGAACGCGCCGCCGTACTAGATAGGGTGTTGTCGAAGGTGAGGTAGTAATCATGGTGAACGTAGTGGGTCATTGTCGATCACGATCGTCGTCTGAGATTGGCTCGGCCGGCTCGAACGCGAAAGGAAAGGGTCGAGAAACTTGGTTGGGTAGGCAAAGTCGATGCAGAACTGGACGAAGTTGCTCTGACTCAGTGAGCTTGCGCGGTCTGCCAGCGGCCCAGTGGGCCAACCTCGTAGACTGGCTGGATGCATCAGGGGTCTTCCCAGTCGTTACTCTCGACTGAGCAGCCTGTCGATGTTTTCGAGTTTACAGTGCATAGTAGGGCAGCAGACAATGTTTGGATTGCGCGAAAGCTGATGGCAGGAGACAAAGTCAGGTTTCCAACAGTCGGAGCGACAACGTGGCGCGACACGTTACGTCATATCCGCGCGAACAATCACATCGACTGAGACTGAGAGACGCGCCGGTGCTCGGCTGGTTGCAAGGGAGACTACGTCGACTCAGCATTGCGAGTTGAGCTCGATCTTCGTTGTCTCTGCGAGTAGTGCGTGAGATGCTCATGCTACTTCGAGTAATCAAATGGCCAGTGGTAGAGAGATTTCCAAGAGCCTTACGCGCCACCGTTGCCTTGGAACGTCACGTCGGCGTTGGCGTCGGCGTGAAGGCGTGATAAAGAGCCATACGGCACTCGATTACTGACAACCAGATTCCAGAAATGGAGATAGGCCATTATGTATATGCATGAGAAAAATCACTGATCCAGCATAGAGTAATGAAATGATGAGTAGTTCTACTGACGTCCTGCCCCAACTCCCAATCCAAATAGTCGATCGAGATCATTCTGCCCATCATATAACCCAGCACTGTTGAGATTCCAGCCATCGAGTGGTAGGACGTGCTCGTCTACGGAGGCGCCATAGCCCAGCGTGGCAAACAGTGTATTCGGTGCGCCCATTGTTCGTATTTCACTTGCAGTCCACGACGCAGGATCCCCTATATCGCCCGTATAACCATTGGTCTGCATGACAATCGGTTGCAAGGCGGGCTGTGTTGCTTCGAATTGGGTGCCCGCAAACCAGTCATCAAGTGAAGCAAGGGCTGCTGCCGAGCTCTCAGCGGCTGGTATTTCGGGTGTCTGTGTCACATCGTGCGGGCGTTTCTGGCCTCGGGAACCAACGGGTGGAGGAACCTCAACGAGCGAAAGTAGAGCGTGCATCACATCTCTGCTGAAGTGTCAGGGAAGATATGCGTGATCAGGGTTTGAATGCATACCGATGGCGCCCAGCTGGATGCATGCGCGTCTCTAACGTCTCAAGAAATCGCTCGCAGGTGTGTATTCCCGAGAGATCCTCCTCTGTGCGGGAAGCAACTCCGAACTTTTTTGAGCCCCAGATGCCGAGGAAGAGCATCATCCCTGCTAGGAACGCAGCGTCCTATTTGCACGAGCGTGAGGTTCGACTATTTCTCGCATACTGAGGAAAACTCACGTGCAAGAAGGGAAAGAGCTGTCCGGGAAAGCGTTGTTGGATACACTCGATGATGCGAACGATGGACCGCGCCGCGCTCAGACATATGGCGAGCGATGGGAAGCCCAACTCAGCCACGACCTCCTTAGGTGTGCTTGGGCGGGGACTGATGAATGGGCGATGAAGGATGATCTGCAACTCGTGGTACCGCGTCCAAAGGTGCGCCGATTGTGAAAGAAACACATCATCCTGAACGTTCGGGTCCCAGCGCACTGTACCTTGGTGTGAGCCATCGCGTGGAGAACGAAACAGATTGATGCGCACAGTGATTAGGTACACTCTCGGCCCACATATTCATCCGCGAGTCGAGATTTGCGACCGTCGGCCGCTCCCAAGTACCGTCTAGCGCTCCGAACATGGCTCGATTTCTGGCGCCCGAGAACTTTATATGGTTCTGTCAGATCACAGATGCGAAACGGCTAGTGAACGCTCACAATCAGACACAACCCCGGTCCGATCGCTTGCTGGAGCTTTATGTAGTAGACGAGGAGACCAACGCGCGAAGGACGACCTTCAGGTTGTTTGAGCGCCAAAGATGGACCTGGAAGGTCCCAGTATTCGTCATCGCACTCAGTGGGCAAGTCGAGATCCAGACTGCAAGTGATAAGCATCGCTGTCATGATGCTTAAGCGGGGCAACGTACTCTTCGTCTTTGACTGCATATGGTCGCGCCATACATATACTGAGATGTTTATCCAAGAGAATGAGCACCCTGAAACGGGTTAGATCACGGGTTTGTCGCACGCCCATGCGAAGATAGCGCACCAAAAGACGCGTTTGTATTGTTCATCTTCTGCTGTCGGCAACGTATCATATGTCTTCTTCTTGTGCGCGCCAATGTCCAGTGCGAGGCGTATACCGTGGCCGCACCATACCCAGCTTGCTTGCGTCGCGGCGGCTCCCATAAGATACATCGTAGAAAGCTATGATGGCCCGATGTCAAACGATGTAACCTCTGGAAAGGATAAAACGTACACATATGGCTTGCAGATCAAACAGGCGGGAAGACCCACTATGTATCGCAGAGTGACCGCGCACTTGGTTGAACCAGGGCCAGCCGGCAGATTGTGAGCCGGCACCAGGAAGAAAGACGCGTGGATCGTTGCTATAACGAGCGCCGTTCGCGCACACCAATAGAACGACACAAGCGAACGGAAAATCGACATCTTGGAGGCCCTTGGAAAGAAGCCGCATGAACGTCGGTCGATGAATCACAGGTAACAATGCGTTTTGGCGTTCGAAATAGAGCGCGATGAGATCCTGGAGCAAGTCCGGAGCAGGAAAATCGAGTGCGAAGTGCTTAGGTGTAGTGCAATCCCACTGTAAGCAATTATCGATCAGACGAGTCTGGACTCTACTGTATTGGAAACATGGACAACGCACCGGTCTGTACTTCCAGAACGCTGGCCGTCCAAAGCGCGCGAGATCAACCAGAGAGAGGCGTGCGCCCGTGAGCTCAAACGTGATGTTCAACGCGCTGCGGATAAGACCGACAGTAGAATGACGCCCTTGGTACGCGCCAAGAGTCAGCTTCGTGAAGTCATCCGTGAGGTCGCGCAGCTTCCCCGCATGCTCGTCCTCAATGTCCGAATCATCATCTTCGACTTTGATCTCTGTTTCCTTTATAGGAAAAGTGATGGTGAAAGTTGGCGCATCGGTGGCGACAAATGCGCTCGGTGTGCTGAAGTCCGTTTGGGGTGAGGATTCAGAGTGAGGCGATAGTTCGACGTCGCTCAGGTGGCCCTCCTGCGGCCAGTTGTCTTCGTTCAGGGGTCTCCCTACTTCAGAGGTAAAATCCTCGTCGGGGTGCAGCTGCAATATAGACGTTATGATTGTATCAATGTGCGAAGAAAGGCGTACGCACTCGCTGTAGAACGCGATAGAACCGCTTCATCTTGTTTTCTAACGACTTGACGTAGCTATAGGTTGAAAGTCAGCTAATAATGTTAAGGACTGTAAGGATACACGAACTTACCCAACCTGGTACTTTCGTTTCGCGTGGAGATACTCGCACGCCCAGTTGTTCTGAGTACAATAGCGGCACTTTGCACCGCCCAGACGCCCGTCACCTGCACAAACATCGGTAAAGTGTTCCAAACGGGGAGAGAGAAGGTAGCCTCACATTGGATCTTCCGCTTTCTGCAACGATCGCAGGCTGAAAGCTACATTTAGGCACAAGATACCGCCGACGAACTGGGCTTACCAATGCCGATCTTCGGAACACGTTGCTTCTTGGCCGGACGGGCTTTGCTTCCATTCTCGTCCTCAGAGGACGACATAGCGAGGTATCAGATATAGTAGTCGTGAAAGATGTCCCAGAGAGATAGAGGGGAGAAACCAGGTGCAGAGCAGACAGTGATCAGAGCAGCAGAGGATACAGAGGATATGAAGAGATAAAGCAAGTCGAGGTTCGAGGTTTACAGGTTTCCACGCAAGTGCAACGAGAAGATGCGCCTTTTAAAAAGGTGGTGGTGGTTCAGGTAAGACAGTAGAAGCAGGCGGAAGAGTCAGTAATGTACGGTTCCGGACCACGCGTCGCGTCTTGGAGTGGCTTAGTAAAGCTCACGGAACAAGTCGTAGACGTCAATTGTCGCGATGTCCACAAGGAGTAACTGTGCCCTCCAGCCAGACCCAACCCAGGCGCCTTGGATCTCTCGGAACAGTGACGGCTGAGAACAAGTGGGTCGCGGTACGCAGCAGACTGACTCCCGCGAGACAGATCAAACGCGGTCTCGTGACTTCTGCCACGTGTGGCAATACGCTGCACCTACGGTCAACGACAGCCACGCCTTCATCACGACTTACTACCTCGGAGTCAGCAAAATCAAAAGGGAGAAGGATCAAAACAACATATCATGGTAGAGTGCATTAAGGGCGAATCGAACCCCCGGCGGGTCGATGGCAACGACCCAGGTTACCACTACCCCATTAATGCTTGAAGGTATCATTCTCGACATACTATCTTGACGGCAGATTACACGAGAGAGGAAAAGGAGAACATGGACTTGATGTAGATTATACCCTTATTATTACTGTACAGTTCCAAGACAGCGGATGGTCTGATGACAAATTATCTGCACTCAAAACCAAACCTCTTCAATCTTGCGCTTCCGCACCGTAGATACGCAGGGAGATCTTACTCGTCTGCTTCACTGCGATCCGGTACACCGATGAAAGAAGATGCGTGTAGAGGTATAGCAAGGTACTACGTAGAGTCTTGTCCTAATATGGAATCAAGAATCAGATCGAATGCATGTTATGATGTGCGAGAGATGAGTGAGAGAGACAAAGTATTAGGTGTACGGTCAGGGTAAATGACAGACGGGCGATATATAACAGGGGCTGAGAGGGGATATAGTCTACAAGTGGGGTAATAGATAATGCACATGGGCGTAAACGAGAGTGAAGTGATGAAGAATCGAGTCCAGGGCACACAATGTTCAATGAAAGTTCCTATGCGAAAAGGTTCGCGAAAACAGATGATGAGAGAGAAGAAAACAAAAAACGAATCAGATGATAACAATGCAGCATAACAGTCCTCACAAGCCTCTACGCCGGGCCCTTCCCCGGCCCTTTCCAACTACTAGGCGGCGCAATATGCCCCAACAACGGCCCGCTCTTCTTCGTCTTCACACCGCCCGGCCCCGGAGCACTTTGCCCACCAGGCGCCGTCAACGTCCTCTGCCTCGGTCCGCCCCTCCCTTGACCTTGTTGACCCTGCTGCATACCACTAGGCATAGCAGGAACCGGCGGTGCTCTAAACGCGCGGGACGACCTCTCGCCACCGCCGTACTCGCTCCTCGAGCTCGAGAAATTCGGCCGTTGTGAAGGTCCGCCGACTTCGGATGGGGAGTACGTGCTTCCTGCGTACATGCTCTGTGCGGAGTTCATGTATCCCCACGGTGAACCCATCCCGCCCATCCCTCCTACAACGCTCCCTCCCGACCCCATCATCATAGGGTTCATCCCCATCCCACCACCCATCCCACCCATATTCATCCCCTGATTCATAAACATACTCGGTGCCCGTCCAGACGCAGGGAACCCCGCCACACTCGCGCTACTCGGGAACCCAACGACGCTCTCCGCTCCTCCTCCATACACGCTTCCAGCAGTAGACGGATTCCAACCTGCCACGCTTCCGCCCGTACGTTCCCACTCGTCTGCGGCTGCGGCCATGGCTTGTTGAGCGACAGCCCATTGATATGTCTGTTTGGCGATGAGCATAGCATGTTGATGTGCCGCCATCATATTCTGCTGGTCTTGCATGCCCATGCCCATCCCTTGCATGTTCATTCCATTCATCCCCTGCATCCCTTGCATCCCCATCGGCATCTGAGGCATCATCCCAGGCGACCCGGTCATCTGCGGCATCTGAGGCATCATACCCGGCATCTGCATCCCTTGCATACCCGGGAACATACCCATCCCACCCATCCCAGCGGGACCCGTATTGTGCGGGAAAAGCGGCTGAGCTTGAAGCGGTGCGTCGTCCTCGTCGTCTTGTGTAACGGGCGCGCGACCGTTCATGACATTACCCAACTGAAATAGGCACGTCAGCTCTGGTACTCATAACATCGAAAGGAAAAATACGGACCTCGATAGCAGCCCTAGCTTCACTCCTCCTCCTCTCCCTCCTCCTCCGCTCCTCAACCTCCTCACTAACAACCGCCTTCCCCTTCTCCCCGCCCGACTTCTCAATCCCCAACCCTCTAACACCCTCCGCATCCCCAAAGCTAACACTCTGCCTCTTATGTTTCGCTCGTCCCCCACCGAGCAACGAAGATCCCTGCATCGGTACACCCAATTCACTCCCATCTCTCGGCGTAGCGGGCGCTCGAGAACTCGAACTTCCGCCCGTAGAACTCGATGGCGAATCATCTCTCGCCCACGGACGCGGCGGTTGTTTCGTCTGCTGAGGCGAACGACTCGCTGAGTTCTTAAGTATACCACCATACGGACTCGCGCCCGTACTCCCGCTACTCGTACTAGCAGTCGCACTAGAAGCCGCAGACGAGATGGCACTCGAACCAGGAAACTGCGCGCTTGAAACAGTCGACACGGGAGACTTGGCCGACGAAGTGGACGTAGACGCAGACGAGTGGGTGAACGATGCGGGTAACGCCGGGCGTGCGATCTTGTTATGTTGTGCCGATGAAGATGAAGTCGATGAGATGGGTCCAGCAGGCGGTAAACGCTGTTGTTCGGCCGTCATACTCCTCACGGGCGTCCTCCTCGCCGGACTAGGCCGCGGCGCAGGCAACTCCTCCTCCTTTTCCCTTCTCGCACCAGACCCGACCATCCGCACTGTACTATGAGTAGGACTCGCAGCGCCTCCTCCGACCGTAACAGTCGCCTGACTCTCGCTGCGTCCATGTCCTTGCCCAGTCCAGTCGATCGAGCCAGAACCAGAGCCGACAGTCCCGACGCTCGTACTTCGTCCATGCCCTCCCGGTCGTGAAGTGACAGCAAACGAGGGTGGACCGCGTGGACGTTCCTTAACGGGCACAGGTATAATCGGCGGTTCAGGCGAGCCCGATTTGTCCTTCTCGTCCTCACTCTCCTCGTCAGAGTCAGAGTCAACTTGCCGTCCTGACCCCGTGCGGTTCTTGAACGAAGACGTAACACTGTAGGCTGTGGTAGTAGAGTTCGCGCTGGCCATGCCGAGACGCGCGGAGACGGAGTTGGGGAGCGGCGCGAGACTGCTTTCTCTCGGAGGCGGGAGATTGAGCGTCGGGTTCGGATTCTCATGATCAGCCGCACGCCTCAGATGCCTGGACGAGGTCTGTCCTGCTTCAGTCGAAGGGTTGTTCGAAGGCGCAGGATCCAACGCAGGTACAGGTGGCGGTGACGCGAGGCCTGTTGATGGTGTGGGCGAGACGAGAGCCGCAGAGGGCCCAGGCGACACAGCCCGCCCAGGACCAGGCGACATACCACGTACAGGACCAGGAGACACAGCACGATTAGGCCCAGGCGACGGAGAACGCGCAAGCCCAGCCGTAAACTGGCTCAACCGCTCCGCAAGACCCAGCCCAAGCGACGCACTACGCGCACGACCACGGGCTGGTGCTTCCGCCGACGACGGATTGGGAGAGACGGCGGGCGAAGCGCCCGCCTGCGGAACCGAGGGAGACGTGGTGCTCGAGTTCAGATTGGCGCCCATAGATGGCGAAGCGCTCGATGCTGGCGCTTGTGGTGAAACAGATCCTGCGGGCGACAGGCTTGCGGCGAGGTTCTCGACGGCGGGCGAAGGCGGCGAGAAGGCGCTGTCTACGCCCATCTCTACGCCAAGCGTAGCTGCACGCGTAGGTTGAGGCATCCTACCGAGACCATGCCCGCTCGAACTGGACTCGAGCTCGGACATGTCCATTGTTCGCCTGGGTACGGGCGGTATCCTCCCTCCCGGGTTGGGAGCGGTCGTAGGGCTCTGTCCATCTGCGTTCACAAGACTGGTTGACGAAGGTAGCTTGAGTCCGCCCAGATCCACTAGAGGTTTGGGCGGCACGGGGAAGCGCCCTGATGCGGCTGAGCCGGCCCGGGAACGCGGTGGCATCATGAACTGCGCGAGTGGCGCATCATCGTCCGAGTCTGACGATGAGGACGAGGCAAGTGTCGTCCGGGATCGTGAAGCTGTTATACGTATAAACAGAATTGAATGAATGGTTCTTGCAATATAAAGATAGAAATATACGTACCAGCAATGCTCATACCCACTCCACCGCTCGGTTTACGGCCGTCTCGTACGGGTGAAGCTGAAACAGAGCCAGCACTCGCACTTCGCCCACTATTCTGCAATGCCGGTGCCCTAGGCGGCTGCATTCTAGTACCAAGTTCACTCTGCCTGCCCTTTCCACGAATCGTATTCCGCCTTCCGGGCCTAAGTGTCGGTTCATCTTCGCCACTCTCCTCCTCCTCCTCCTCCTCCTCACTCGACGACTCGTCTGCACCAGCAAACATCGAGCCGCGTGTTTGTTGAGGTTGCGGTTTCGTCTGCCGGGCAACGTTGGGTGACGAGCCAGACGCAGAGCCCGAAGCAGAGTACATCGAAGTCGTACTATAAGCGCTCGGGATAGGTGGCCTGAGCTCGCTACGGCCTATAGGAGGAATAAACTCTGCAACCCTCCTCGTAGACACGCGTGGACTGGCGCTAGGCGTCGGACTGCCCGCGGCACTCCTGCGCGCCTGCATCTCACGGAAAGCAGCCACGCTCACGCGTTGGCTCGCATCGCTAGCCGTGCTCGTCCCGCGTGGTCTCGGCCGAGGGGGCGGTAAATCGGTGTAGCTACTCAGCGCACTGGGTGCTCTAGGCGGTGGCTCGACGGGTGATGCGCCGGGTGAAGTGGAAGTGACATGTCGGAAAGCACGAAGGCTAAAGTCATCGGGCCCACGTTTCTCGTCTGGGCTTGGCAGTTTCGGATTGCGCGAGCTGGGCGGTGCGCTGTTGGGCATGTGCGGTACAGGCGGCGGTTTAAGCGTAGTAGTGGACTGCTGTTTATTTGAGCGAGCCCATGAGAATAAACCCTTCTTCTGCTTCACGTCCGGCGTGCTCAGCGTCTCGTGCAGTCCGGGCCGAGGACCGTGTGCAGCGTCCGGCAACGACTGCGTGCTTCCACCAAACAAAGCAGAGCGGCGCGGCGGTGGACTGAGCGGTGTGTCGTCGTCGCCAATGCTCGATACACTCGCCGCGCCCCGGGGCGGCGGCGCGGACAAGTGCCCGCTCTCAGACACCGCGGCGCTCGCGGGCGTCGACTGCTTTTTGCGACGAAACATGGCGCTGCGTTGAGGAGTGGGGGTGGGAGCCTGGTTTGGGAGCGAGGGCGAGTCGCTGTCTTGTTGGACGTGGACGAAGCTGGAGGACGAAGAAGAAGAGACGCGCGACTGGTTGCGCCGCAAGGTTGAGAACAGGCCCATGCTCTGCACCGGAACTCTCACAAGAACCACCACGAGGGACACTCTGTTACTCCGAGTTGGAGGTTGCAGAATAAGGGAACTACGATTGCCTTGCCGGCGTAAATCCACTATGAAATCCGTACCAATTCCTGCGGCATTGCATTTGCATTTTGGCATATGAATCGGGCCCGCCCTTATCGTCATTAGGGGACCTTCTTTACTGGCGTGTTTTCTGACGTGCCAGTCCGCGTATCCCCGTCCACTGCGCTCCTCGACAACGACTTGCACGCTCGCTCGTTATCTCTCTTCTTTCCTTCTATCTCTCCCTCTGCACCCGCCCGCGGCCCAAGTACACACATGTCCGTCCTTCCCTTCCCGCCAATCCGACCACACCGTGGGCTTTCCCCGACGCACATGTACATGCAACCTATCACTGCGCTTCTTCGCTGTCTTCCCCCGCATCACCGAGCCGAGCTCCCCGATCATCTGGCGCCCGCCGCGCATACATCTCTCATGACGCGCCCAATTCAGGTTTGGCTCGTGGGCTCCTTGTTCATCTGCTGATGCTCCTCACTCTCGTTCGCGACCATCGGGATGCACGTACCCCAACGATTCGTCAAATTCAAGCTTCAAGCCCTTGTTTGATATTTCCGGCGTTTGCTTGGCGCGCTCGAAGATAACGCCTACAGCCGTCCATGCCTTCCTTTCATACAACCTCGAGCCGCACCGTCTATGCATGTTACCCGGCCACCTGAGTCCGCTTCTACCGGGTCTTATTGTCTTATGGTACCCACAGCCCTCCACACGATTTGGACGCGTTGCGGTTGTTCCAGGTGCATCGAGACTGTATCTTCGCGGGAACGTAGGCGATTTGATGTGGGTCCGTGTTTGTCTTACTTGCCCGCTCTCCACGAAGATGGGTAAGGCTGATAGTAACACCTTCAGCGCATTAATGGGGTAGTGGTAACCTGGGTCGTTGCCATCGACCCGCCGGGGGTTCGATTCCCCCTTAATGCATTGCATATCGCCCAGATGCTTTTGCTTGCAACAGCTATATTAGTTACCTTTGCCACAGATTTCTCAGTTTGGCTGCCGGTCTTGTGCTCGGTTCAACTCAGGCATCATACATAACATGATTAACTCTCATTTAAGTAAAGGGGCCTACGCGCCTACGACTCCGAGTACGAGTCACAGATAACCAACAACACGCATCTTGAACTCCAACCACCTCCAACCACCACCATCTCGATTGGCATTGTCAACCCCCGCGCGCCGCCCGCGCTTTTCTAGGGGTTAAGGCTTAAGGCCCAATGCCCTCTTCATCACGCTCTACATCAAGATCACCATGCCAAACTCGGACAGATTGAACGCGCTGAACGAAGGAGAGCCACCCGGTGGGTTGACCTTCTGGGAAGCCACGAAGTGGCGCCCCCTGTATCATATCCTTGAAGAGCGCGGCTATCGTCTTAGAGGCCGGTATAAGCCGGGCTGGGTGCGGTCCTAGATTGCGAAAGGCTTAGACGTCGATACAATACGTGATCGTCATCTTGAAGGTAACTTCGAAGACATCATACCGGTAGGCCTTTCTACACGCGTACCTGTCGAAGTACAACTGATTTGAATGTCATGTTCATCCAGTGCGACCAGTTTCATCATGTCCTCGATGCGACGCGTATTTCGGACGGTCAACAAGTTATACTCAAGATGCTCTCGCCATCTTCGCCCGAATTGAGTGCGAACATTCTGCTCTTATCTGAGCCCGCACGATCTGATTCGCGCAATCACTGTCTTCTCGTCCTGGATGTGTTTTGCATCGGCACTAAGGAGGTAGAGATTGACTTCGTTGTGTTCCCGTTGTATCGTTCGTGGTTCGATCCTCCCCATGTCCACCTCGTAGCAGAGATAATCCCATTTATGAATCAGCTCCTAGAGGTACTGTACTGCCTGTCGCATTACCGTATACATATCGGGTCTCGAACTCACGCCTTGAACTGCTTCACAGGGTTTATGCTTCCTTCATGACCTCAACATCGCACACGGGTAAGTCGTGCATACCGTCCCTCGTCTTCCACATCTCACAAAGCTCACATCGCGACCTGTATAGAGATATCAAAGCCCTGAACGTCCTGATGGATCCAAGTCCTATGTACCCTCACGGCTTTAACCCTCTAGTAACCGGCAGACCAGATCGCCGGTACTCACTCGCTCACGACCCCGCACCCGTCCGCACGCGATTGACGACTAAGATACACTACGTCTACAACGATTTTGGCGCCTGCACTGTATTCGAGAGCATCGAGGCGCGCAAGCTGGTGCAGTATAAAAGACGGGGTACTTTCGACGCTCCCGAGTGTACGATTGGAGAGCTGTACGATCCATTTGCGTATGACGTCTGGTTGCTTGGGAAGCTGTTCCTTGATCTTGGGCTGTACGACGTGAGTGCAACTTTCTGTGCATACACCTGCGTCGATACTGACTTGCGTCTTGTACAGATGATTCCCGCCATGGAAACCCTCATATTTGCCATGTACGCATCCGAACCTACCTCTCGTCTAAAGGCACAACAGTGCCTTGACATACTCCGCACCGCTGTGCCGAAGATGGCGTGGGGACTATTGGCACGGATTCCTAATCCTATCGTCACGATCTACCATACTCCTGACTCGTGGTCGAGGTACTTTATGGGCCCTACGCGAAATGAGGATGCCAGGGAGTATTTGCGTCGGATGGTCGAACTTCTCGTTATGAATGATGGCGTTCCGTGTATCCAATCATGAGTCACGCCGTAAAACCTCAGATGTTCGTAACACCGGCACCAGCATCATACCAGTATCGTCAGTTATCGTTTACCACTTGCTACCGATGCCTATAGATAATGAAGTACCATGCACTTTCTGATGGTCTATGCGCAGTGGATTGGAAGATTCTTGATATTCAACTTCAATGCGCGCGCCCAGTGCTTGATGTACGCAGCCAGACATTATTAGGCAACAACACGAGCTCCGCGCCGCGCGCTGTAACTTGCAAGTCACGAGGGCGCGTTGACTCCGGTTCGCTTGTCTAGCGACGTTGTTTACTTTCGACCACCACCAACACCACCGGCTTGACCAACGTGAACAACTGTATAATTCAACCTGCTATTTGTCGCGGGTCACACTCTTAGACATAGCATTCAACACGTATATGCGTTAAGTTAGGCTGGGCGGTGCAATCTGCGTCCCTTCCGCAACCCGCTTGATGTGCTGATGCAACTCGAGCTGAGACTTTTCTGTGCGTGCTGGAAGTACGCTGGACTCTAGCACCGGCTCTTTCTGCGCGCAACAGTGAAGGTTCAGCAGCATATGAGAAACTTATTCGCAGTGCGTTCACTTGATTTGCCTCTGTTTGGCCGTCATCTCTGATGGGATTCTTCAGGTTCCCATGCACCTTGAACCTATACAGACTGTGCTACGCCATATTCATAGCGATCAGCAAGAAGATCCCGCGCGCACATGGTCAGCTCTTGCTCGCTCGCTCAACCCGGTTTATACGTCCACTATTGAATGGCCAGTCCGGCAAGACCCATGCATATGACTGTCTGCTCCAGACTCGTCCTCGATATAGCCAGTTCTCCTCAGGCGCGTTGGCGCTCAATCATCACATGTGGTTGTTCTCGACGCTCATCTGTCACCCTACAAGTCCTAAGGAGCGCCAAACTTCGTCTTGTAATTCCGAATCCATCCCGCAAAACGCCTCATGTCCCTCACCAGGGTTCCACAACACATTGAAGCGTCCAATGTCCGACTCATACCCTGACCACGTTCGTCCAGCGAGGACTTTTCCGCCACCATGTGATCAAGCTTGACGTATGAGAACTATATAAGGCTAAATGTTTCGCAGGCTTTGTCTACGTGAGCGTTTAGAGAAGTCTGGGCTGAAGATAAGGGCCTAGGGTTTGAAGATGTTAGGGGACCCGTGTGCAAAGATTGGACCACTCTTTATCCCTCTTGTCTCTTTCGCCTACTCAACCGATCTCGTTTCCGCTCTCACCTGCACTCGTGCAAAGCATGTCCTCAATCTACAAGCCCAAGCCCTCGAAGGAGCTCGATTGGCAGCATGCCTCATCTATCTCAGAACCGATGTCTGAGCCGGAGGGACCCATGCTTGATGACATCTTGAGCGGCCGACTCTTTGTCGACATAGAGCAGCGCTTGCGCGAGGCACAAGCGCCTACACGCAAGAACGCCACGGCGAAGGCCATCGGCAAGCGTGCTTGTGCAGTTGGCTCTATCGTTACTTACATACTCGCATTGTAGGCGACAAGGCTGATGCGGCTAAGAACTCAACTCCGTGGCATGTCTTCGGCTCTATTCGCGGGAGCGTGCGGCAGATGAGCGAGTCGTCTGCTGCCCAGGACAGGATCAAGGAGGTCGAGTCGTTTTTCCGAGACATGCCTGACTTTATGTCGATGTTGGAAGCTGTTGCCAGCATTCACCCCATTGCTCGAGGTTCGTTGTGTTCACTATGGAGTTGTATATTCTGAGGGACTTACCCTCAGGGTAGGAGTATTCGTTATTTTTCAGGCCATCTATTACCTGGAGAAGACGCGCGAGAAGAACGAGAAGAAGGTCATTGCTTTGCTCCTGGAAATTAAAGATACTTTGAACATATTGGCCCCGTACGTCATTCACCATACTTGTTCGCCAAGCAAGACTGTCATTGACGCCGCGATATCGACTATACTCAGTCTCAACGAGTACAAGAAGCCTAACGAGAACACGCAAGAAACCGTATCGACCAGTGCCTTCGATGAAGACACGATCAAAAACGCAAACAAGGCTACTTTGAAGGGCTGCATGCTCGTCATCGCATGGGACATACGGAAGTGCTATATGGCTTGCGAGACCTACTCCAAGCTCAAGACCACCACGAAGGTTATCCGAGGCTCAGGGTGGAACGAGACGTTCCTGGGCTTTTCTGACGAATTTCGACAGCACAGAAAAGACCTCAGAGACGCCTTGCGTCTTGAGATTCTGTTCAACACTTCGTCCACGCTCGATGGGTGCGTATCTGGCGCTGTGACTTAAGATCCACTCTCTGAATGGACCAACAGGGTAGAATCTTTGAAGGGGACGTTAGTGGAGGTCCTAGCGAGCAATCGTCTGCTTAGCGAGCAACAACGCCAGATGTTCGACTTCATTACGTCGCGTTACGGCGACGTCGAGAGCGTCCTGCGAAACGAGCAACAGATCAGCGAGCTCGTCAACTACACCGCAGAGGACGATATCGACGCCTCCTTCTCGCCTTCCCGGACTTCTGGCGCGCAACGCTTCAGGCAAGAATCTGCTCGTGAACAGCTGCGCAAAGAAATCAAGATGTCACCTAAGGAGGCTATTAGCAGCAATTTCAAAGTCTTCAACGGAAAACTGGACCTTTCTCTTGCAAAGATCGGGGAGATCAAGAGTGAGATTCGGCAGGCGCGTAAGGACATCATGCAGGAGGTTCGGAATCAGGGTGCTTTTAGCAGGGTTTGGGACAAGGTACGTCCGGTCGACCCTAGCAACCTGAAAATGCTAATGAATCGGCATCCTATGATAGGATATCCGCCAATTGTGGCAGCAGTCGGTCAGTTGCGACTCGCGATTCCGTCATACTATGCGTGTACGTATTCTAAGCCTTCCTGCAGGAATGGACCGGAGCTGTTGAAGTGCGACACTTTCTTGTCGGGCTCAAGGAGATGTACATGGACCGCGATCCGGCGAATCAGAGCAACAGCGCAGACGAGAGCAACGTCCCAACTCTTCTGGAGGACCGTGTTCTTGCGGAGGAGAATGCGTGGGCCGTTGGGTACATCAACCTTCAGTATGCCCAAGCGATATCGGAAGCTATCGACGAGGACGCATCGGGTTTCGTTACTGTAAGCGAAATGAACCGCTTCACAGCTGCCAAGCCGTCTGAATGGAGGTACGTGCACCACCCTCTGATATAGTACGCTAGCTGATCACTGTCTATAGCGTGCCGCTCTGGGTAGCTTATTGGGCCGCCGGTGTGTAGTCATGAAGTCACATCAAGCTTCAAGCTTCAAGGCTGATGACTATTAGGTTGGAGACATCTTCAGATACTGCATGCCCGTGAGATTGAAGCCATAGTCGCCAAGATGCATGCTTTGTCGGCCACCGTTTTACCGGAAAACTGGGATGCCGTGTCATACTATCTTTGTGGCGTGGAGTTTGCACGCCACGCTCTAACGGACAACTTGGCTAAGCAGCCGGTGGATGCGCGCGATTTGCCTTCTAAATTCATCCAGTTCGCCGCTGAAGAGGAAGCCAAGATGAAGGATAAGCTTCGACGGGTGCGGTATGTTTTAGATGGCAAGGACTCCGTTTCCCTTTTCCTGGGCTCGGGGAGCGTCGAAAAGGTTGGGAAGGGTGTCTCTCGATAACATCCAGAGTGACATGCTCATAACTCAAACAATAGCGCGGTCTACTACTACTTCGCCTCCTCCTACTTCAACATTACAACATTCTCCGAACTGCTCTGCATGTTGTCCTTGATCGGGCAGAGCTCCGCGTCGCCTCCAACTCGTTGAGTCTTGTTGAGGTCGCATTCAAAGAGCGAGCGCAGGATATATCGCGTAAGCTATCGGTTTGAATAAACATCTGATCCCTGGCCGAACTGACAACGGGTTTCACTATAGATGGTTGGACAAATCAAGATCTAGACTTATCGCTTCGTTTTCGCTCTTTCGCCGGGGGCTTGGTACGTCTTAGCGAACGCGTGATCCGAGCCACCGTAACTGAGTTCATTGAACTTCAGCTGCTATATGCTCGCGATCAAGAGGGATTCGCCTCGGCCAAATACTGCAGGTCCCATCCTCGAGATCCGGTGACATACGCCAGCCTTAAGAGTTCGGAGAAGAGATACGACCATAAGGGACTTCAAGCGGCCCTGGGTGAAGTCCTCAGCCACACTCCAGGGATCCGACGCGCTATTGATTCATACACCCTGGGCTATGAACTGGCCGTATCACTGTCCCATGGCATAACCAGCGGAGATTCTTTCACCACCTTCGGCATTGATACGGATTTTGGAAAATATCAATTGTTTGTGCCTCATTGTATACGGCTGAAGGACCTTGGGTTACTGATTTCTTTTTAGTTTCGGTTATTGGATAGGCCAGGAGTCCAATGCCCCTTCGGACACTTGTCCAACTTCCCTTCTGTCTCTCTGCCTATGGATTGTCCGTGACCATGGGAAAGTCGGTGCATTGGGCGGTTACAGTTGGAGCAGCCGTGGTCGTGCCGCCGTCACCGGCAGCTTCAGAGAAGTGGACGAGCATACGGAATTGAGGCTCGATTTCGACTTCAAACGAGATCATAGGGAGTTCGACGCGCTTTCAGCTTGCATGCTGCGAAGCTCGTATACCATAGGCCAATACGGTATGCTGTTTAGAGGAGAATCCCGACCGCACGAGGATCGACAAATATCGGGATCGTGGCTGACGCGAGGTACCTCACGTACAGATTACGAGGTGACTTTCTGGCGTGTCACTGGCGAGGACGCAAAGACTCTCCCACCCGTTGTTGCGCAGGTCGTCTATGGCTCCCGCTGGTTCTTCGCGCCTTCTGAGAAGGTTGCCGGCAGTGAGTACCGTGCGAAGTGGGCCTGGGCTATCCAGCAAGTTGTGTTGCAAGGCCGGCGCGAGAACTCTCAACCTCCTCCTCTATGGTCGTCTATGGTATCTCGGAGAGACAACCGTCAGCGAATACTGGAGTGTCTGCATCGTCTTACTCAAATATCTCCGGACGATGATCATCTGCTCGAAGACCTGCGTAGTTGTCTACGAGAACTGTCCCCCGAGGATGGTTGGAATTACTTCATGCGTATGCAATGGGCTTGCCTTTGGCACCGGCGTAGCATGTGCGTATATCCACCGTCGTGGTCTTCTGATATCTGTCTAAGATGGGTTCACAGCTTCTCCTGCAACTCTTGTGGCCACAGAATAGCCAGAGAGCGTCTCTTCTGTGTCGACTGTCATATACCCGACGACGCGCATATGGACAGCTTCGACCTATGCAATCGCGATGAATGCATCGAGAATGCACGCACCGGGACGTTCGCACCTGGCGCAACTAAACCCCATGAGGCTTCCCACAGGCTTGTACTCTTCCGACACGTCCTCAATGGCATCTACTACGATAGAATTCTGAAGACAGTCTGGGTCTGGGCGAAGGACTACGTTAACCCGATAATAGATGCGTTAGAGGCCGCAGCTGCGAACGAGGAGAATACTGCTGTAACCTATGTTGGGCAGTGTTCAATATGTCGCGGCCCGCTGAGTTTTCCATTCTGGCTGTGCTTAACCTTGGATTGCGAAGGTACTCAAATTCTTCTCGTGAGTTGAATGCTGTACTCATGGTCGTTAATCAGAGGATCGAGCATGCATATGCGATACCTGTGTCCGCCACGCCCGATGCACCCAGCCTCACCAAGATCTTCAGTACACATACGGTGACGATGGAAAGGAGATCACGCAAAGCAACGAACGCACATTCCACACTGTTCATGGATTCGACCACTATCTCCTACGCTGTGTGCCGGGTATGAAACGTGACGGCGGTGCAGGATCACGAGAGGAGACCGCGCGGACCGATGCCCCCGATGCCGCCGCGATGCAGAAGCGCTTGGACGCCATGCACGAGGAGCACACACAGCTTGTCAAGCAGCATACGGAGCTTATGTCGAAGCACACGGAGCTCGTGGGCAAACACGCTGAAATTCTGGATGAGATCAAGAGATTGTCGCATGGACTCGTCCAGCCCGGGAGCGAAGCGCCTCAGCTGGACGCAGATGAGCAATCTGACCACCCCGCCGAATCGGATTCAGGTATGCTGGTTTCAGCATACGAGCGCAATGACACTGACCATTTAACATAGAAGGGTCAGATACATGAGGGAGAGGGGCAACTACTACGACGTGTGCTGAGGTGAGGCTGAGGCCCAGTTGTCATTGTGTCTACCATATGATATGGCCAATGCCATGTTTCACCGAGCGTGATTCTATGATTAACCTTGAATGTGTATTTGCTTATGAATGGCTCTGGAGTAGCGATGTTACTACACACGCAACTAGTTGTGCGGTCTTGATCAGTGTTTCAATTCTCTGTACTATATCCTTCTACGTCCCCTTATCCTTGTCTACATATCCCTCCTTGCCCACCTACGCCACACAAGTCTCTGCGACTCGACAAATCTCTGAGCTACCTGTACGTCTTTGGCGATGTACGATGTGTAGCCCGACTATTGATGCTGACATACCTCCATCCGCACATTCAGTAGCACAGACTCGCCCCAGCGAACACATGGAAGAATTCGGTGCATGCTCATATATTAGCAGGGGTATCCCGAGTCCAAGAGCGACTATATCACCCAAACAGCCCAAACAGAGCGAAACGAAACGTTCATCGAAAGCGGCACAGCGACAGCAATAAGAGTGAAGAAAGGCAAAAGAACAAAAAGTGAGGTCGAAACCTCCAACCTGAAGAAGAATGTAGAGCAAATGAGCGGCGCGCCCGTCCGAACGAGCGAAGGAAAAAATCTGTGTATCCTGTAAATCTTGTGTAGTACTTGAAAAAGAAAAACTGATCAAGCGGAACGGGAAAGAGAGGGTTTGGGTGTGCATAGCGAGTGAGAGAGAGAGAGGTCGTCAAAAAGTTTGGGTCCAAGCAGTCGTGTAGTGAGGTGGAAGAAAGAGGTGAGAGTTAAAATGCAAGATTGTATGTAGGTAGCGAGACGATGATGGGTCAGAGTGAGAGATGGTATGCATACAAGGCAGACAAAGACGGAGTTCGATTTATTCAGCAGTCCCAACGAGACAAAGGAACGACGATCACGATGACAATAGCAGGAGTTGAGCGCAACGCCGACGAGGCCTACTGGTGATGCGCCTGATGATGATTCGGGTGCTTGGGCGACGCGAACAGCGAAAGCACCTTCTCCGCGCCCTCCTTATACTTCTTCAACTTCTTGTTCTGTTTCTTCTCCGGCCCATGCTCATGTTCCTGCTCGTCCCCACCCAACTCCCCTTCCTCAGCCGTCGGACTCAAAGTGGCACTGCCAGGCGTATGCGCCGTCGCGCCGTCCTCCGTAAGACTCGCATCCGACGAACCGCTCGGCGGACCGCTAAAGCTCGTCTCGCTCATCTTGCTCCTCAAGCTCGGCTCAGCAGTCCCTGCGCGACTCGCGCCCGCACGACTCGCTGTGCTCGGTGTCCCGCTCGCACTATGCGCAAAGCTCCTTCGGCTTCCCACGGTGCTCGAACCAGGCATACTGAGGCTCGTACTGGTCTTGGTCGACAACTTGGGCGTCGTAGGCCTGCTGAGGCTACCCGGCTCGCTCGCCTTGCGCGCCATAGGACTCTTCGCGCGGATCCTGCGGAACGGCAACCCAGCCCGTCCACGGCTCTTCTCCTTCTCCTTTGGTGCAGGACTGCCGAGGCTGACAGGCGGATGCTCGCCGTTGCTCGTTCCATGTCCGTTCCTTCCAGGCGTCGAGCCCTTCCTGAACACAGCCAAGCGATACCGATCCACAACGCCCCTCGCAAACAAGCTCGTCCCGCGCGCTCCATTCCGCTCCTCGACACGGTTGCCAGATCCAACGCCACCCGCATCGTCCAAGAAATCCCAGTCCTCGTCTTCCTCGTCCCGATCTTCCGTCTCGCTCGGCAAGTCCGCGTCCAGAGCCGGTACACCCGATTTCTCGCGCCTTGTACGACCAGGCTTGACGGCTTTGATCTCTTTGCGATGCACGTCTGGACCGGCAGATGCGAGCGCCGCGGCTTTCGCGACGACGAGCGTGGAATCCGAGGGTTCCAGAGGCGGACGGTCGCCGCTCTTGCGAGGAGCGGGTTCCGTCGCTGAGTGTTTGACAGTCTTTGGCGCCTCCGGAGCGGGTGCAGCCTTCTTTTCGGCAGCCGCAGGCTCGGGCGTAGCCTGCTCGACAACACCTTCAGCGGGCTCCTCGACCTCCTCAACAGCCTCGGGCAACTCCCTCTTCCTCGCCTCAGGCGTCTTGGGCTCGTCCTGCTCCGGTGCGGTGCTAGGCTTCTCGCCATTAAGCTGCGCAAGAATATCCCTCGTACCCTGTGCCTCTTCCTCATCTTCTTCCTCACTCTCTTCCTCTTCCTCCTCGGCATCATCATCAATAATAACGCTATGCCGTCCCTTGAAAGAGTACCCATCAAACACATCATCGTCCGCCTCGTTCGCCGCAGGCCGCACGGCGCTAGACGATCGACTCTGGCTAGGCGTAGCGGCGCTGCTCTCATCGACGTCCGTATCCGTTCCAGTCCCAGCCCCGCCTTCGTCGTCGCCGATGTCGTTGATGACGGGCTCCATGTCTAGGAATGTATCGTCAAAGTTCTGCGTGTCCGAGGCGTTCTGTGGGTCGATGGGAGGGATGTAAGGGGGGATGTAGCGCTTGAAGTAGACGTGCGACCAGTCGCTGTTGACGATGTTAGATCATAAGAAGAAGTGAGAGTTAGACCGTACGTACATCATCGAGAAGTAAGGGTGGCGCTTGATCCTCGGCTCGCTAATCCTCAACGCAGGGTTCCTCTGCAACAACTATACCGATCTGTGAGCATACAAAGCACACTGACAGTCACAGGGAGACCGCTCACCCCACGAATCAAACTCTTCGTATCTTGATCCATCGCCCTATCATCCGGGAACCCTAACTCGTCCTGAAGCACCCGGACATACATATCACTATGGTTATCCGCCCAAAACGGCGTGATCCCCGTCAACATCTCATAAAGCATCGTCCCGAAACTCCACCAGTCCACCTCATAGCTGTACGGTAAACCCTGGATAACTTCGGGCGCGAGGTACTCCGCCGTACCACAGAACGTAGAGGTCTGGTCGGTCTGACGGGCTCCGAGGGCTGCACCTTCGTCTGTCATCCAGTAGGGCACGGAAGGGACTGTTCCGGGCGATGTAGGAGCGCCGGGACGCGAGCGGGGGAATTCTTTGGAGAGACCGAAGTCAGTGAGGACTATATGACCGTCCGCGGCGATGAGGATGTTCTCGGGCTTCAAATCGCGGTAGATGACTCCAGCCGCATGTAGACCCTCTACACCTTCAACAATCTCCGCGGCGTAGAACCGTGCCCTATCGCGTCCGAGCCTTCCCCAACGCGCGAGTTGCGTGGCGAGGTCACCGCCGGGGTGGAAGTCCATGACGAGGAAAAGGTTCTCGCGATCGTGGAACGAGTAATGCAAGCGCACGACGAACGGGTCCCGGTTTTCCGCCGCCATCCTCCTCAACACGGCCTGTTCGGTGAGCGTATGCTGCAGCTCCTGATGCGCCAGCACATGACGCTTCGTGATGGCCTTGAGCGCGAACAGTCCACCCTCGGGACGACGGTACTTGACGAGCAAGACTTTACCCGCGCATCCTTTGCCCAGTACGCGGATAAGCTCGAAGTCCGCGACAGACACCTTGCGTTTGGACGCCTCTTTCGCCTTGAGCTTCGCGGGATCCATACTCTTGCTCCTCCCCTTGACCTTCTTCTTCTTGGGCGCTGCAGAGGATCCAAGTGAAACGCTATCGTCCTCCGTCTCCGTCGCACTGGCAGTTCCAGCCGCACTACTCTCGCTGGCAGAAGAAGGCGCGAAAAGACGAGACATCCTAGCAGCTTTATCCGGGTCCGCACTCATACTGCGCGGGATGCGTGCGGCAGGATGTTCGGCTACTGGCGTAGATGGTGCGCTGTCCATATCCTTCTCCGCCATCTTGGGGATCGGCGCTTTAAGCGAAGGAGGAACGGCCGTGCCGGGTGTAGACGGGATCGACGCATCATGTTGCGAGACGGGTAATGGTGAACGAGGCGTGGGCGCCCGCTCAGGCTCATCCTCGTCCATAGGCGCATCATCGCTGGGTCCTTCAAGTGTAACATCCTCGTCCTCCGGTGGTCCCGCCATCTCAATGTCCACCCCATCAACATCAGCGCTCTTCGCGCTGGAGTCCGTACTCCCACGTTCCAGATCTTCCTTGAAGCGACTCCCCCTACGTTGGAGTTCCGGTGCACTCGGCTGCTCCGTGAGCGCATGTACACTCTGCATCCCACCATGACCCGCCAGATCGCTCCGCACACGTTTAATAGCCCTCTCAACGCGCACACTGGCCAAGTCATCAGCCCGTACGCGGATAAAGCGTTTCCACGGCCTCGAGGCTCGCAGAAGTTGGTCGTTCGCGACGGTCGTCAGGTAAGCGGCTAAGCCCGTAGCTGCGGGAGAGGGCGGGAGAGGCTCATCGTCGTCTGATTCAGCGTCGGAGGGCGGGACAGAGGATGCGGTGGAGGTGTTGGGGCCCGATGCTAAAAACGGGTCGCCGGTCTCATGGCGCGGGGTCGCGGCTACGCTCGGCGAGCGAGAGGCAGGAGGCGGAGAACGAGCACGTGCTGGCGATGCAAGGCGCGAGAGCGTGTTCAGGAAGGCGCTCTTCCGTTTCGGTGCCGCCGGTAGCGGCGGCAGGGCTGGCACGCGAGCGCCAGGCGCGTCGCGTAGCTTTGTGTCTAATTCGGAGAGCTCGCGCGCGCTGCGCGTGAGCGTGAGATTATGTGTTGGCGCTGCGAATAGATAAAATACGTCAGCGAGTTTGTTCGGATGCAGAAGTCGCAGAGCAGAAGATGGAACATGACGACGACATCATCATAGGATGAAGTGTGCAAGTGGTGCACGACCAAAGCAGGCGCTATGGACCGGAAAACGCCGGCTTAGACCCGCGAGCAGTTCGTGCAGACGTAAGAGAGCATCGATAGCGGTATATTCGTCAAGCATCTGCAGTGCGGCGTGCACATGTAGATAACGGCCGCGACTAGCGGCGACGTCGATACGTCAATTGACAGCACTCGGTCGCTTTGTCAGACGATGCACGCGAGCGAATTTGTCGACACTGGCGCTTGCACATTGCATCACATAGAAAGCACCGCAACTCCTTGTATGTGGCTGCACGCATAACTAGGCGTATGAGCCACTGAAACATTCCATCCACAGCTTCCATCCACGAATACGACAGTGCTTGGCGACGCCACGCCGCGGCACACGTAACAGTCGAACAACTCGAACTCAAGAGAAAGAATGTACTCACTCTTCACATAGCAAGTATAGGTGGCATCGTGATGGTTCTCCGCAACAGAGATAGCCCAAGGCCCATCCTGAGCGTCCATCCTCAATATCTGTCCACGCGCACGGCGCATCTCGTTGTCCGCCGTGCTCGGCATATTCGAATTAGAACGAGTCGGTTCGGAGTCGACGAGGACGGTGGCGTTCGAAGGTGTCGGAGAGGCTAAACGGGCGGGTGTGCGAGAGAAATTGGTGTTGGTGTTGGGCGAGTGTGGGACGCGCTTGTGGGGCGAGGGCGGCGTCGGGCGCGGAGAGATGATGGTCAGCATGCGCTGTTCAGAAAGGGCGCGCTGGTTTCTCGCGACGACAGTGGTGAAGGTGTAAGGGAAAGCAGGGATCGACGGTTGGAATTTCGGCAACCGACGCGCGAGGCAACGGGCTCGTGTACGCCACGCGTTTACAGCCTCGAGGCAGTAGCTTCGAACGTCCTTGGCCTTGATCTAAGCGATGATAGCAAGAAAGAGAGAGAGGGTTGTCGGTCAAGTTGAGATGGTGGTGGTCAGAGCAGAAGGTCTAGAGCTCCGACCGACGAGGGAACTACAATTGCGTGCCTAGTTGTACAGCTTGGTAACCTCGCCTTCCTTTCGTCTGTCATCCCTTCTCAGGCCGCTCTCTTATCAAACGCTTCTCTCATCTACGCAAATCGTCGTGTGCAGCTCTCTTGCTCCTGCTGTGGTATGGTACGCTGGCTCGTGAAAATCTCAGCCGGACAAGCGCCTGTCCGTCGTCAACGCGGCGCTTTGCGCTGCGGGACGCGCGCCTTCCAAACGCGGCAACCTCCTTGTTTCTCGCGCTAAGCTATACAATAATACATCCATCCGAGAAGGTCGAGCTCGGATAGCTTATGCCAGGACGGGTCTGCTCTTGTGCTTCTGCTTCAGCATCGCCATCGGCATGAGATTCCGTGACTGAGGAGATAGCGGTCGCCCGTCCCGCACCCTCAGCCTCCTCGACCGAAGCGAGCAACTTCGATACACGACCAGCACTCGATGATGGCGTTCGTATCTACTCCTTTGACAGTTCTACTTTGTTGTGACTATGTACACTATAGCCCATACGACGGCACGCTCTACCTCTTTCTCCTAAACTTCTCAAATTCCAAGTTCACGTCCTTCCAATAAACTGTTCAAACAATGTATTGAGCCGCATACCATGGCCCGAATAGCGATACATATTGACGCACCTCTCAAAGTCCAACATTTAGCGCCTCCGCTGATCGAGCCACCACTTCTCATCACTTTCGTCGAGCTCAAACAACTTGCAAAGCCTAGCCCGAGCACGACATGCGGATGCCCTTATAATTCGTTTCAACGGTGATACCGAGGTGCTTATTGCCCTCTTCACCGAGCACCGCGAGTCGTGCGTGCGCCAGCTGCGCAGGGGCTGTCGAGTTACGTTTGGGAAAGTGCGCGAGAGGACCACCGTTACCACGTGGCGGTCGTTCCTTCCCGCCGCCACCACCTCACCCTCATCCTCTTATTGAAGCCGTCTGGCAGTCACACCAGCAACATCGCCAAGATCATCAACTCCGAGGCTTTCGAAACGTATGCGCACTCTTATAGGACGCGAAAGAGCTGCTACGGCACTTGCGAGTCAAACCATATTTCTACGCGCTGGGCTCCCTTCCCGAACCCTGTCTCCTCAGTTCAATTCCCTGGGCCGCACTCACTCACGCACGATGAGCGCAACGCACGCAATTACTGGCAGTCATAGGTACATATTTGTGTCTTTGGTCTCTGCAACGACCGACTGACATAACGTCACGTAGACAGCTGTCTTTTCGCTCCGCGTTCGCCACGGAGGCTGAGAGGAAGCGCGAGAATCTCTCCGAATGTCCCCGAATACCAAGCCCGTACCTAGAGGGCTCCAGGCTCAGTCTCTCTTTGACTTGTCATGCCTTGAAACATACCTCTATTGTCGTGGAGGTTGTAAAAGCGTTCACGCCATTCACCTGTTCGCAAACTCTTCTCGTCCACCCAGTCTCCTCGTCTTCTCCATCAGTCTGCCTTCCAGGTATCTTCATACTCAAATTCGCGGATGTCCGTTTCACTCCCAGAGCAGACACTCCACAAGAGGAGTCTTATGCTTATACCTGGACATATGACACGCGCGAAGCTTTTGTCGAGGGTGCACGTCGCGTGCGCAACCACGAGTGGGGGAACGAATGGACAGACTACATCCCAGACGGTCGACCGTACTTGCCTGGCGAGTCAAAAGCCGGGGACGACGACGAGTCCGATATCACTCTTTGGTCATATGAGATGGGCCATTATTACTCTGTGCAGGCTTTCTACGACAGAGAAGAGCAGGCGTATCACGCCCTCGGATCCTTACAAGGACGAGACATACCGCGTTTACTGGGCACCGTGAGCCTAGAAACGGGCGACCTGGAACCTCTCCTGTCATCGATTCGCGGTCTTGCGCTCGAGTACATCGACGGCCAGACCCTAGCCAACTTTAAGCTTGGGGAAAGCATTTCTACCGAGCAGGCTGAACGTGTATCCCAAGCCACTCTGCAAGCCGTGCGTTGTATGCGCGATTGCCTTATTGTGCACAACGACCTCGCTCTGCGCAACATCATGGTGCGCTGCCTTCGTCCGGGATCCAATAACTTCGACTTCAACCACCCTGTCATTATCGACTTTGGCCTCAGCGGCATTTACTCCTTGGAACATGACGACTATGAGACACTTGTCGACCACCTTCGTACAAACGTGAATGATGTCAGGCACATGTTCTATTATGCAGACTGGCATATTCAGTCTCTGTATCTCGGAGCCTATCAGCCGGATAAGCTCACAGGCTACGCCCGCGCGAATCGTCTCATTGATAGGCTCGACGCTGAAACGCGTGCGCGGAATTTTGAGGAAATCTCTGCGCCCGAGAGGGAGGTGCTGCTCAACGCGATCGATGAAGATGGGGTCGCGCATATGCATGTGTACGAACCTGCGCGCTGGAAGCTTCGTAAAGGTGTGCATGGGAAGGATGCGGATATGAATTGGGAGCCTCTCAGGCCTTCGGGAACGGTGTGACATTTGCAGGACCGTCGTTATCATCACCTTCATACCATGTCTGTTCCGTCACTTATACCAATGTCATGTAGTTCGTCACCGTGCGTCGTCTACAGTCCAACTATCCAAAAGAAGACAGGGAGGACACTCGCATTAATGCCGCGCGCTGCTGCGCCGACCCAAACTCAGATGCTTAGCCAATCCTGCAGTTCCTGAAACTTAAAGGTTGACAATATAAAAAGAGAAAAAGACCGCACGTGCGGGATTGAGGAAACATCACACTACGAAGAGCACAAACTACGACGTGTTCGGGCAAGTCACCTTCACAGACTGGGCAACCTCGCGAGGCGGGTTCCCCGGAGCCTCAAAGACGGGACCTTCGACAACAAGCGGCTCGCAACCGGTCTGCTGCTCACCAACGAGCGTGATGGGCGTTCCCTCTTTGCCCTCGCATCCCGTCTGGTTCCAGAATGACAGCGTGCAAGTCTCGTCTAGTACGCCCTCGTCAATCAGATGTTGCGAGCAGCTTGACAGTGCGACTTACTAGGGATCTCGAGCGTGAACTTGCCGGCGTTGGCCGAGATGTCTACGCATTGGTTCGTGAGGAGCGTGCCGGTCTGCTCGGGCGTGCCCTGGCATTCAACGGGCGAAAAACCCCAGACTTCGTAACCAATGTTGAACTCGATGGGCTCTGTGATCGTGGCCGTAGGACCATGAGTACGGGAGAAGATGGTTCTATGCGTCGTGTATGGCTTACCTGCAGCAAAAGCGAGGGGCAAGACGGCAGCGCAGGTGAGAAGACGAGCGAAGTGGTTGGAAAGCATGTTGACTTTGTCGAGGCGAGTGCGGGTGTACAGCTGAAGGCGAAGTGGGCGCTGTGTCTTGCTAGAGGGTCGGTCAAGGTCATTTTATACCTGTCTGAGAGTGTGTGCCTACCGGAGAACTGTGTGCCTGCCGCAGAGTCATTGCACGGGGTACGCTGCTGAAACTGAAGTCCTGCACCCGCACCGGCGAAACATCCGCTCGTAACGGGTAGCTAGTGAAACAGCAACGGAAATATCGATTAAGCTACTAGCGATGATCAGCCAACTGAATGTCGAGTATGTACGTGGAAAAGCGTACCGTGTTCGGGATTATGAGCGCGGTGAGTGCGCGGTGTCACAGTAAGCGTTCAACAGGCTATGTGGCGCTCGCGAGCGCCTACAACGGGAGTCACGGCGATGATCGCGACACGCTCTACATTCTACATACACTGCACGGCGTCCCATCTTGAGTCCGTCCCTGTAAACAACGGTGGCTGAATATTGGCGTGGCAAGTCCAAGGCCTGCTGTAGCCGTGACCAGGCTCGAACAGCGAGCGGGACCCCGAAACATGATGGCGCTCGTACAGTTTACATGTACAGCTCCGTTTATTGATTGGCGACACGGTCGTGTAAACCTTTTAATACACAGGTAAGGTTATTGTGTGTCATGAGCTGTCCTTGAGCGCTACCGTGGTCCACCGCGACGTAACCGAACATCGCCGTGAATGAACGTTAAAGCGCGGTGTGCACGTTTGTCGTTTGTAGGTCTGCGTCCGATGATGAGCACAGCAAATAAGCCTGCCCGATCACTTCATATGCAGGCAAACGTTGGGTGATACTGAATGGCAAGGTTGACATGATGATGGTTCGTGCAAGCAGTCCACGGTGATCTCATCAGTCTGTACCGTGTCCCCTTGAGAAAATAGTGAAGCGAGTAGAGGTACATCTGCCTTCGAGTGTATGAGATGGGACATAGCGCGATTATGTATACTGGTAGGGCCAGCGTATGCGGACTAGTAAGTGCCCGTAGTACATGGTGGTCGAAAGCAAACGGCAGCGGCGGCGAGCGGCCAGCCTGAGAACCCACGGTGAACGCGCTCTCGTGACTTTCTTTCAAGCCCATCCTTCTTCCGTTTCTCGAAGACTCGAAACTCCATACGTTAGGGAAAGCGCCATGCGGAAAAAAAGCGTGGCCAGCTACATGGCCGCAAACGTATGGGTAGTATGGTGTAGTTGCAATTTGCGACACGATGCTACCGAGGCCAGGGATCCGGAGTGTCCTAATGTCCTTCGAAAGGTGTGAAGAAGCAACCGCGGCCTCCATGCCGCCGCAGTGATTCGGAGAGGCTACTGTAGCTGGCAGTCTGGTCAGAGCGCGGTCAGACTGGCGAATTGTGAGGGTCAGGTATACAGCATTACTCAATTGAATGATCTCTGGATCAAAACGAATAACTTTGCAAAGGGATAGACGTTGCCTGTGAACCCCATGTTCCATCAGGTGCCGCATGCTCTCCGCCACTGAATGCGCCCCAGGGGAGTACGGTTGCCGGATAGTCCGAGGCCCAACTCGCGCGTCGCGTCATTCGCGCTTCGCGCGCCGGGTGGCCCATACCCTGCCTCCACCTCCCACTACCGCGTTCTGAGGCATGCCGCAGAGCTCTGCATAGTGGACATGCCGATATCCAGCTGTTCCGTGTCTCGCATCTGCCGTTTGGCGGTCCTGGAACACATCGCAGTCCTCGGCAACTCATCTTATCGTTCCTGACGACCGGTGGCGATATCTGCACGCTGTAGTGCTGTCAAAGCATGTGACTACTATAATGGGCGACAGGGTTTGGAAACTGCTGGGTGAAGTGCTGAATGGGAGTGAGGGAATAGGCGGGACATCTAAAGGCTGGAGGTGCGTGTTGAAGACTGATCTATCCCCCCTTACAATGCTGATCTCCCTAAACAGGTTTATTCTTGTATAGCTAGAGCTCATCATACAATAAGTATGAACCCGACAGGTTACATTCTTCGGCGAGCACTATACTGCCGCACAGGATTCTACCTGGCACCAGTACCGTTTATTTGCACTCAAAGAAGATATTTCACGAATATCTCGATGTTTATTCATGGACACTCGTACCTATAAATAGATATACTTCCAGGGTGTAAGAATGGTCAGGGCAAACGGCGCGATGTGCGAATTGGGCAGCGGACCAGGTGCAAAAGCAGCATCTATCAAGTACAGGGTTTCCAGACGTACAAGGCTAATGAGAACTCGAGGAGCTTCAACGATATTGGCATGTTATTGACATTCACTTTTGTGTACCGTAAGTATAATATATACATTCAAGTTCCTCTGTGTAAAGGAAGGGTTCGAGGAGTCCAGTGAAAAACGGGAGCCAACTCGCTTTGCGAGCCTCGTGTCGCGGGGTTCCTACGCGAGCGAAAAGATTAGACTTGCCAAAATCGATGTTGGGTACCCTACCCGCGAGCGCGATCCTCTACGATGCTGGCAGTGCATTCAGATGTATCCCGTACTCGACATGGACTTGCTGCTTCGGTGAGCATCGACGACGTGGTGTTCGCGGAAGGACGCAGCCGGTCGATTTCATAATCGATATGTGATGTACGCTAGCTATACAAGAATGAATCTGTCTAGGTATATCAGCGCTATTAAGGGTAATGTATCAGTTTCCGGCACGCACCTCCGGCTCCATATGTTCCGCCTGCCCCTCTCTCCCATTCGGCCCTTTATCCAGTCGTCCCCACCCACATCGTCCAGCGGAAGGCGTTGACAGCAGCACAAGCACAGTGCGCAGCCACCACCGCGCAGTCGTAGCGATCACGAGCAGAGCCATGAGATGAGTTGCCGAAGCCAGCGATGCCTTCCAAGGCCACCAAACGGCCGATGCGAGACACGGAACAGCTGGATATCGGCATGTCCACTATGCAGAGCTCTGCGGCATGCCTCAGAACGCGGTAGTGGGAGGTGGAGGCAGGGTATGGGCCACCCGGTGCGCGAAGCGCGAATGACGCGGCGCGCGAGTTGGGCCTCGGACTATCCGGCAACCGTAGGGGAGCTGGTCGCCAATAAGCGCTGCGAGCGGATCAGACGCATCCAATGAGCCAAAGTCGTTCGTCAGGAACAAGGCATCCCATGGATCGTCCGCACTCGCCCCAGCCGGTGCGTTGACAGACGGGAAGATGGGCTGTATAGGGTCGAACGGAGCGCCGGCGAACCAATCGTCGAGTGAAGCGAGAGCGTCCGAGTGCAGCGGTACATCTTGGTCAGTTCGAACGTTCTCGGCTTCGTCAAGCGGACGTTTCTGTCCTCTGTTTGGAACCGGTGTAGGCAGTTCAACAAGAGATAAGAGGGTGTTCATTATATCCCTGTTCAGAGAAGGGATTCAGCAACTCTCCACTTTCGTTGAAAGAAAGAAGTACCGATAACGCCCTGCGGGATGTATTCGCTTCTCTAGCGTCTCGAGGAACTGCATACATGTATGTATGCCTCGAAGATCCTCTTCTACTCTTGGCGCTATGCCTAGTTTATCCGAACCCCAGATACCCAGAAAGAGCATCATGCCAGCCTGGTAAACAGATTTCTGCAACGAAGAAACAATCAGACTTCAGTTCTCTAACAGAAGTGCGGCGAAGCTTCACCTGTAGAAGCGGAAACAGTTGCCCTGGGAAACGCTGTCGGACGGACTCGAGGATGCGCACGATGGCGCGCGCAGCGCTCAAGCAGATGGCGAGAAACGGGAAGCCCAGTTCGGCCACAACGTGCGGCGGCGTATTTGGGCGAGGGGTGATGAATGGGCGATGTAAGATGATCTGCCCGTCATGGTACCACACGCGAAGGTGCGCCGCCTGCATGAAGAAGATATCGTTCTTTTCAGCAGGATTCCAGCGTACTTCAAGGTGATGCATTGAGTCATATGCACAACGAGAAGAAGAGACGCGACGTACTATGCACGGGTACACTGTCTGCCCATGCTGTGTACTGTGAATCAAGCTCTGCGATGGTTTCTCTCTCCCACCCTCCGCCGGTGTTCCAAGCGAGGCGCGGCCCTTGGCGCCGGCAAACTAATATTCGCGTTCATTGAAACCATAATGACTTGACAAGAGGAAAGAGCAGACTGACAACAACGCCCATGCCAGGGCCGACAGAGTGGGCAAATTCCACAAGACTCACGAGGTAGTCGTTGTGTGAGGACCGTCCTTCTGGCTGCTTGAATGCTTGATCCGGGTCGGGGTGATCCCAGTATGCGTCGTCACACGCGATGGGATACTCGAGGTCCAGCCTGTGGTCTGTCAAAAGTAGGACCCCATGATATTGAATGCACACTTACTCTTCGTCTTTCGTTGCGTACGGCCGCCCCAGTTGTACACTGAGATTCCTGTCCAACAGCACAAGGACCCTTTGCCTCTGTGAATACTGAGGAAAGTTTGAGGTAGCTTGGACTGACCAAAAGGCGCGCTTGAACTGTTCGTCTTCCGCATTCGGGACGGTCCCATATGCTCTCTTCTTGTGCGCGCCTACGTCCTGCGCGAGGCTTATGCCATGGCGGCACCATATCCAGGAAGACTGCATGGCAGAGCAACCCATAAGATACATCACGGTAAGCTGGTTTCGTGGTGTTATTCAGTACGTGATAGTCGGTACAAAGTGGCCAACTTACACATATGGACTGCAGATCATAGAGACGCGAAGAGCCATTGTGCATGAATGAGCGCCCGCGAACTTGATTGAACCAGTGCCAACCAGCTGACTGCGCTTCCGCGCCCGGTAGCATTACGCGCGGGTCTTCGCTAAAGCGTGCGCCATTTGCGCAGACGTTCAGCAGCAGGAAGCCGAACGAGATGTCGACATTGTATAATCCAAGGGAGAGATACCGCATGAACGTTGGACGATGGAGCACTGTCATGTACGGGTTGAGGTTGTCGAAATAGAGATCCACCAAGACCACGAGAAGATCCTGCGGCGGAAAGTACAGTGTCGTCCGTTCCTTCAGGTATTCCCACTGTCGGCTAATGTGTCATGTTGGGCGAGGTACTGCAATATCATGCGACATACGGGGTTGAACTTCCAGAATTGGGGCCGTCCAAAGCGCGAGAGATCGTCCATGGACAAGCGTGCGCCGGTGAGCTCGAACGTCAGATTCAGCGCGCTGTGCACCAGGCCAGCGCTCGAGAACGGGCCATGGTATGTGCCGAGGGTCAAGTGCCTGAAGTCGTCGGTCAGCTCACGTAGCTTTGACGCTTGATCGTTCTCATCAGCATCGACCGCCTCAGCTCTGGGGCTGGGCTCGTTAGAAGGTGACGGTTTCGCCGAGACAAAAGCACTGGGTGCCCGCAGATCTGGCGCTGGCGTGGAGTCGGTGCCATTTAAAACTCCCTCCTGCGGCCAGTTCTCTTCTGTAAGAGGCGCACCGATTTCTTTTGTGAAGTCATCGTCGGGATGCAACTATGGAGTAGGCATGAACTTGGCGGATCAAGGTCAATGACGGCGCTCTCACCTTTTGCAAGAGCCGTTGCAGCCGTGCAACCTTGTTCTCTAGCGCCTTAACATATCTGCGTGTTTTAATAAGCGACACGGTCCAGAGCCTGGAATACTTCACGTACCCTACTTGATATCTTTGCATCGCATGTATGTACTCACATGCACATCCATCTTGTCTACAAGGGAGGCACGGCTCGCCACCGATTCGACCATCGCCTACCACGGAGTAAGTAAAAGTCTTCGCCGGATGCGTAGAGAACTGTACACTTCATCTTGCGCTTTCTGCATCGATCACAGGCTGACAACGGTCGTAAGCCCTAGGTGTCGCCTTCGTAGTCTCCAAGTGATCTTACCGAGGCCCACCCGCGGCACACGCCGTTTCTTCGCTGCTGGAGGTTGATGCGAGCTTTGGTTGTCCGCTTCCGACGAGGACATTTCGGGTTGTTGCAATCCGGTCTGAGACTATGAACAAGAGAGCCGATGCCAGTGCCAGAACCGCAGCAGCGGAAGTTTGAAAACGGAGGACAGCAACGATGATGCTGCCAGGAAAAGTGTTGGACGTTGATGGTAGAAGTGCGTAGTGCACAGAAAGCGGGACGAGATGTCAACTCAAGGTCTTGAAGATGGTTGGAGGAAGAGAGTCTGTCTGAGGTCACTGGCAGTAGGTGGCATGCCTTCTTGACGTACTGAGTCACCATAGTCGGCACCGTCGCCGTGTGCATTCCGAAGAAGTCGTTTCAACTTGAGGTTAGCTAGATTCATACACTGCTATTGCTCAAAGTCGACGTTTCTTGGATCCAGCCGTCGCGTACAATGGTCTACGTACCCCGACGGTGGTGGTCGTTCGCACAACTTCGCATCACGACAGCGCTGCCATTAATCGGGATTTTCGGTCCCGGTTCCCGTTGAACACGGTGGCGTGACTTCTTGCAATGGTGTAAGCGTGCAACTTTTCTGGTTATTTCTGGTGGCCGTGTATTCCCGATAACTTTAGGTTTGGGTCTTAGAGTGTCTATCCGTGCGTCTTGCCTTAAACTCTTGGGTCTTCGTTGTAAAATGCATGTGACTTATCCCACGATGTTCTTGTTGGTCAATGGATGGGTCTGAGCGAGGACAAAAGGACCGTCCGAAACGACATACACTTGGTTGGCCCGATGGAGAGCAGGAGAGGCCCGCGATGCGAGCGCAGCAGAGACTTTCAGCCCAACGTATGAAGCTGCGATCACTTCCGCTCCAAACTCCACTTTTCCCGCCAAAATGTTAGCCGAGTGCTCCACAGCCACCGTGGGATTCAACGTATGAAGTCGGTTCTAGTCGGTTCTGAAAGTCTCTAGCGAGCGGCGGGCGTCGACTGCATTGGATCCAGAGTTTGAACATCGCATTCATGACCTAGCCTGTGCCGAAGATACGATATACTTAGGTATCGGGCTGTGCCGCTCGTCGGCCCTATACCGACTTATATGATGGTTGTCAGAGATTGGTCAAAGAGCCACCTGGAGAGGATCGGCCTGAGCGGCCCGAGGCCGATCGGAGACTCGGACCGACCGCTACCACTCGCAAACTCCGCCTTGCCAACTTTAGTCTTCCTGGTACCCGCCCAGAGGCCCTCTGTATAACACGGACCTCAGCATTTATCGACATAAACTCCTACTGAACGAGAATTCGGCAGTGCACGCCTGCGTAGTACGAGCTTCGGTCACTCTCGGTGCTCTAGTCCCACGTCATCGCCCGCGCATGATCTACACTGCGCTCCGCTACCGTTGAACCAGTACCACCACTGTCACACCAGGCTACTTTGCACTTATTTAACCGCTCCCAACCCCCTTCTCCCGCTCTCGCTCTATTATGCCTCGTCACGCCGTTCGCTCTACTCGTTCACTCTTAGGCAGCCCGCGCGGGAAGCATACCTCAGGCGCGAGTGCGTCGAGGCCCAATAGCGGCGCGAAACATGGTTGACCTGTAGGCTGATGTGTGAGCATAAGGCGGAAAGGAAGTCACGTTGCCGCCTCTGCCCCTGCTTCGAGCGGACGTGGAAGAGCCCGGCCTGAACCTGCCGCTGACGAAAAGAAGGTTGCGCTGGCTCCGGGGGCGCCCAAGACTGTTAAGCCCTCAGCGAAGGAACCCGCTCCTCGCAAGAGTGGCGACCGCCCTCCACTCGAACCCTCGGATTCCACGCTCGTCGTCGCGAAAGCCGCGGCGCTCGCATCTGCCGGACCAGACGTCCACCGCAAAAGAGATCAAGGCCGTCAAGCCCGGTCGTACGCGCCGCGAGAAATCGGGTGTACCGGCTCTAGACGCGGACTTGCCGAGCGAGACGGAAGATCGGGACGAGGAAGACGAGGACTGGGATTTCTTGGGCGATGCGGGTGGCGTTGGATCTGGGAACCGTGTCGAGGAGCGGAATGGAGCGCGTGGGACGAGCTTGTTTGCGAGGGGCGTTGTGGATCGGTATCGCTTGGCGGTGTTCAGGAAGGGCTCGACGCCTGGAAGGAACGGACATGGTGCGAGTAATGGGGAGCATCCGCCTGTTAGTCTCGGTAGCCCCGCGCCCAAAGAGAAGGAGAAGAGTCGTGGACGGGCTGGGTTGCCGTTCCGCAGGATCCGCGCGAAGAGTCCCTCTGCGCGCAAGGCGAGTGAGCCGGGTAGCCTCAGCAGGCCTACGGCACCCAAGTTGTCGACCAAGGCAAGCACGAGCCTCAGTATGCCTGCTCGAGTACCATGGGAAGCCGAAGGAGCTTCGCGCATAGCGCAAGCGGGACACCGAGCACCGCGAGCCGTGCAGGCGCCAGCCGCGCAGGAACCGCCGAGCCGAGTTTGAGGAGCAAGATGAGCGAGACGAGCTTTAGCGGTCCGCCGAGCGGTTCGTCGGACGCGAGTCTTACGGAGGACGGCGCGACGGTGCATACGCCTGGCAGTGCCACTTTGAGTCCGACGGCTGAGGAAGGGGAGTTGGGCGGGGACGAGCAGGAACATGAGCATGGGCCGGAGAAGCAGAATAAGAAGTTGAAGAAGTATAAGGAGGGCGCGGAGAAGGTGCTTTCGCTGTTCGCGTCGCCGAAGCACCCGAATCATCATCAGGCGCACCACCAGTAGGCATTTGCCGTCGTTCATCGACATGACTACTCACACTGCCTCTCTCCGTCTGCCTGTATGCATACCATCTCTCACTCTGACCATCCATCGTCTCGTTACCTACATACAATCTTGCATTTTAACTCCACCTCTTTCTTCCACTTACTCACTACACGACTGCTTGGACCCGACCATTTTGATGACCTCTCTCTCACTCGCTATGCACACCCAAACCCTCTCTTTCCCGTTTCCCTCTACCAACCTTTCTTTTTCAAGTACTACACAAGATTTACAGGATACACAGATTTTTCGCTCGACTCGGGCGCGCCGCTCATTTGCTCTATTTCTATTTCTTCAGGTCGGAGGTTCGACCTCACTTTCTTTTTCTTTTGGCTTTCTTCACTTTTGCCGCTTTCGATGAACGTTTCGTTTCGCTCTGTTTGGGCTGTTTGGGTGATATAGGTCGCCTCGAGAACTCGCGGGATACCCCTACCTAATACACAATCATCCAACGAATTCTTTCAGTCGCCACTTGCTGGTGGGCAAACAAATGCTCACGCTACAAAGCTGTGCATGCAGGTACGTCATAATCGTGGATCCTTCCAGCCGCCGTGAAGCCCGACTATCTGCGGTGGTTTTATCGTGCGTATATATCTTACAGTCGCGGTGGCGTTGGCCCCTAACCTGAATCATCGACGACTTGCCACAGCTTTATCAGGATGCCGACCAGCAGCAACGATATGATAATTAGCAGCAACAATCGCAATAAGAGAGCGGTGGATATAGGCCTCGACGTCGTCAGTCGTGTAAAGGAGGATCCCGGGACGGTAACTCGGCAGGTGGACGAACTATTGAATGAGGCCGCAGATCGCGCCGTAGCGTGCGTTTCCGGGCCCTCTTTGCCGAAGTTGACGTGCACTGTATGCTCAGTCGGATTGCAGGGGAAATACGGCGGCCCTCAAGGCCTTGCGGCACGAGCATACTATAGATCCCCGCAAGATATATCATGCTGCCAAGGCGGTGCACCACAGCACCATCGCCGAACAACATGCTGAGGTACTTTTGAGATTGAACATTCGATCCATAATCTGCACGCTGACTTCGAGTCGTAGAGTGCGGCGATTGTACTAGCCAACACGCGGCATTGCTTGGTGCACGACGGGCCCAAGAAAGACTCGGAGTCGAAGGTTCGTCCGGACGCTGAGGATGCTGTAGACGGCGAGTTATGTCAAGTGTGACCCCGCGTATTCCTGCTCATGCTGTGCCTTGACAGCCGCGGTATCATAAGACGAGAGAGGCTGCCGGATTCTCATCTTCGAGACTTTCTTGAATGCCCTGGCACTTCAAGTCTCTAGTGTCCCACATATCTTCTGAGGATGGAGACGGATAACACGTCTGTGAGATACAGGCTAATGATAATGATACATGCTCGGTGAAGCTGGCGGAGTACATGCAGATAATCATGGTCGTAATAAGGTAAGTGTTGGCGCGCGATGTGGTGCAGGTCATCGTGCCTCTACGTCGACAACGCAGAATGGTCGTCGTGCGACCGCGGTAAAATCACCCGTCGGTGATAGGAAGCAGGGTATTGAGCACGAGCTGACAAGGAGGCGGGCAAGACAAACAAGCGGGCAGGCAGGCAGGTCCAACGAGATTGGAGCCAAAATAGTCGTAGTCGAACACTGAGAGTGGATGATGACGTCAAGCAGATCCTGACGCACGTCGTCGGTCCTGACGCTTAGCAGCTGGTTGCGTAGACATAGACTGGCATAGACTTGGGTGAGAAGTTGAAGTTGGTTGCATCGGCCCAACGGACACAGGTTCGATAGAAGATGGTGACAAGGTAGGCGATTCTATGGGCAACCTCAACAATTGCGCAACACTATTTTCGACCAAAGTCGGCCCAACTCTTACGTCCACCCTCAGGGACAAAACCAGACGGAAGGCCTCGTCTGGAGCTCAATGCGAATAGAAGATTGTCAAAAACATTGAACACTGTGGGATTGGCAGCTTTCGCCACCCAGGCAGTATCAGCATTGCCAAGGAGCGCGCCAGGCGAACGATTAGGTATGCGCCACAGTGTGACCGAGCCATCCGCCTCTTGATCATAAAAGGTCACGCGCCTGGAGGGCGACTGTACAGATTCAGGTTTGCTGTCGCGCTCCAGAATGCAGTAACGTGTGGCGTCAGAACCTTCACCGTCATCGATATATGTAGATGGGGAAGAGAGGACGAGAAGTTCGGTAGAATCGAATCTCGGCTCTCCAGACTCAGGGTAAGCTCGGCGTGGGTAAAGCTGGAAACAGTGCAGAAAAGGAGCGGCGCGGATTCGATGAGGGCTCGAGATCTTATCATGCTCAAGATCCTCAAATATCTGTTGCAAGATTATAATGTCAAGAATAGGGCTATCTCAGAAACACGCACCATGTCTAGAGTTTGCGACCGCGACGCCACATCCGTGGCATGACGTATCACATGCAAAGCGTATCGCATGAGAGGTACGCAAGGCATCAAGACAACCTTGCGGAGGACATCGTCCGTAGTGATGAATAGGTAGAAGCACGATCGACACGCTAGACACGGTGTTAGCACTAAAGCGACATACAGGTGCCAGCGCTCACAGTATAGACAGTTTGCGGCATCGTAGGGATCAAGCTCGTGCGTGTACAGGCCATGCGAGCACGCAGAGAACTACGCAACAAGTATTAAATATTTGAATGAAGAGAGAACCAGAAGCGAACCTGACCGTACGATAGTCGTTTATGATGGGGATGAAGTGCGCTTCTTCCAGCTCCACAGAGTTCCGGCACAAAAAGCAGCAATAATCGAAGTCGGCGGCGGCCTTAGTCCGAGCGCGTTCGTCAAAGAATGCCTCGAGTTCTTCATAACTATACCTCGTAGGCACTGATATCGTAGGATAGTCGTCCATGACGAGATGATGGTCGTGGGCAAAGATCAATGTTTGATCGAGTCGCGAGTTATAAGAGGCGGCATGTGGGCCGCCCTCCTGTTCCACATTCGCACCCGCCCTGCACCATCGTGCGCAAAGCTCCTGTGTCCTGTCTCGCGACACCACCGCTGCATGGCATGGTCTCTATGGTTGCTCCTCTAAGTACGGCACAACCCCCGCATTTCCCCGCCTATCGCCGACACACTCTTGAGTCTGCGTGAGAGACATCGACGCGACCGCCTGAAGGCCAAAGGAGACCCCCGCCGGAACCCTCAGCGCTCGCCTTTGTACTTGAAGTGTCAAACGCGCACTGTTAACCGTGCTGTTGCTCAACGCCGATCTGCCGAGCGAGACGGAAGATCTTGACGAAGCTTAAGAAGACGAGGACTGGACGGTTGCGGGAGCGAGAATTGTGTCGAGGCATGGCACTGTGTGATGGCCCGCGCGGGATGCGCTGGGTGCTGTTGACTGGTATAGGGCTGGGCGTAATGGGCATGATGAGCATGGATCCAGGAATCTGGACAGGCCTGCACCCAGGGAGACGTCCTGTCTCATTCGCGCGGCGAAGAGACTGATGACGCGCAAGCGAGATAGCCTACGACGCTCAAGAACAACCAAGGCTAGCACGATTTGGGCATGCGCGGGATGAGCGCAACCGGCAGTCGGCAGAAGCGTTGCGCACAGTGCGAGCGGTGCGCCAAGCATCACCAGTCGTGCAAGTGCCAGCCGCACAAGGACATCCGAGCCGGTTCTGCATGCCACGACGAGCAAGATCTTCAGACGCGATTATTGGAGGACGGCGCGAAGACGCTTACGCCCGGAGTTGTAATCGTTGTCTTCCGTTTGGGACTCCTTTACTTACTTGCTTTCACTGTGTCGCTTGTGATGAACGCTTTGCTCTGTTGGGCGATACCGCAGATCGCTCTCGGGCCAGAATACTTTGCTAATACACTCTCATGCACCGAGGTCTCCCAGTCGCGAAAGCGGTGTGCTGGTAGGGTGAACCTGTGCTAACACCACAAGTACGTCACAATCGTCGAGTTGAGTCTTCCGACCGTGAAACCCGACTATACTCAAGAACATCAGCGGGGGTTTTACGGTGCTATATATATCACGTAGTCGTAGTGGTGGAGTCTCTTCTAACCTGAACACGACTCCGACGTCGAGGACGAACCCGTGCAGATCATATGCTGACTACTAACAACGAGCGCTGCCAGAGAGCAGTGGATATAAGTATCGATGTGCTCAGCCGTGCCAAGCAGGATCCCGAGATCCGCACTCAGCAGGCGGATGAACTTGTGCAGGCAGCTACGCACCATGTCAACGCGTGCGTTATCTCTCGTCTCTTGAGAATCGCAATGACAATTACTCAATCAAAGCATAGGGGATATGTGGCGAATACTAAGGCGTCGCATTACGATCATGCTATAGATCCTCGCAGAGTATACTATTCCGCCAAGGCGGCTCGCCACAGCATCATAGCCGAGCATCGTGCTGAGGTACCAAGATCGACTCATCTGTTCATGTTCCATGCATTGACCTCAAGCTGTAGAGCGCAGCGATTGTGCTGGACAATACGCATTGCTTGGTGCACGAAGTGCCGAAGATGTATTCGCCGTCGGAGGCTCATTGGGAAGCTAAGGATGCTGTAGATGGTGAGCTGACCCATATGCGGCGCTGGGTCTTCACGCTCATCCTTTGCTCTGACAGCCGCGAAGAGGTATCATGAGGCTAATGACGTTTCGGGAGCCTCGTCATCTGGACGTGCTTGAAACGGTACAGTACCCCAAATGATGCAAACTCCAGTGGGTCATACACGTCTACTATGCACACCGCCGATCAACGGAGTAAATTTCAGTGCCAGTACAGGCCGTGCCGTGCCGTTCATATAGCCTCTCGTACAAGATGAATCGCATGAGGGGGAGTTGTCACAAGGAATGCGAGCGCTAGCCGCAGCGCGGGTTGCAGTTGCCCTTCGCCCCATGAAATCGAATCGACTGTACATCTGTTCAACGCTATCCATGTTATAAAGTACTGTGATCATGGACGTACTGAGTCTACTGCGGCGATGTCGCTTCATTGAGTGGAGCAGTTTCTTGAGCAAAAACAGCAGGTGACAATCGCTCCATCACGGCCAAGATCTGGGCGTGTTTGTCCATGAGCTCCTTATGCGACTGCATGAGCTCCTTGTGCTCCCTGACTAGTTGCGCGTGCTCCTCGTCCTGGTGCTTCTTTGCCACATCCGCAACGCGAGTATCAGGTCGCGACTTCTCGCCTTCTCGCTTCATATCGCGCGCACATCTAAGGAGATGATGGTCGACCGGATGCACAGTGTCGAATGTGCGCTCGACTTGTGTGTATAGAAAATCCCCGTCTCGCTGCCTGCACGCATACTGGACATCGCGGCGAGGATTCGTACACGGCGCACTATGTACGCAGGCGTCGCACGTGTACGCATCCGATACTATTGTGAGTCCAATGAGTCTTGTGCAAGACATTCGATAACTGCAGAGACGGAACTACTACTCACCGTAGCAATCATTCGCCAAACATACCCAGAAAGGGAAATTCAGAGGTCCCCGGCAAACCGAGCATTGTATATCATCGGCGTCTGTGGCCTCCTTGCCCGCCAATTGAGCTTCAAGGGCCTTCATAGCCGGGATAACGTAATCCCTCTCAGCCCAACCTCGTACGCTTCCGATCGCCTGCTGATAGTAGAATCGGGATATTCTGCGGCGAAAAAGAACAAGTCTGTGCGACGACTCGTGATGCATGGCAGCACCACGCAGCAGAAGGCCGTCGCTGTGAGTGATGCATGCCTCGCTCCCACAGAGATCGAAACTATCCGCAGGCTCATCATCGGGAAGCTGACAATCCACGCAGTAAAGACGTTCCCCGTGGACGCTTCGACCGCAGAGATTGCATGAGATCCTACATGTCTCGGTTAGTGATCGATTATATCCTGGGCACAGATGTACTTACCCGTGTCTCAGGGCAAGCGAGCGCGAGGCCCACTTCAGTCGGGAAAAATAGCACCAACCATCATCCGCAGACAACTTCGCCAAGCATTCAGACAACTTCTCCGTCTCAACAACAGTCAAGGAAGCATAGAAAAGGCGACACAAGAGTGTCAGGATTACTGTGCGATTGTCCCGCCGCGCCTTGATTTGTAGCCACATGAGCGTAGACGTTAGATTAGGCGGGCGGTCGCGATGCTCCAGCACGACACGGTGAATGATAGCTCGCCATCGACCTCGAATGGTTTCGCTTTGTTCGGAACGCATGCCACCGACCTCTGAGTTACGCCAGTACGTTGACGCTCCGAGGACAAGAGACTCTGACCGCGAGGCCACAGAGGATCTCAACGAAGGGGCTTTGGGCGACTCGCGACCTAATCCCACGCTTGAACCCGAAAGAAAGCTCTCGTCCGGACCTGCTGCCCAAACCCCGCTCAGTTGTTCGGCGCCTTCAGCATGATAATACTCTCCCCTGAAGAATACCCTGCACACATTGGTTGGCAGCGATCTCGGTAGCAAGAAGGCTCGAAGGTCTTCAAAACCTCCAAGATCGCGGCTGAAGTCAAACTGCAACTGTAGACGCGTGCGAGACTCGTGCTGGTCGTCATCCGGTGACTGGAAGTGACCGGTGATTGTAGCGCGGCCGCGGCTGCTCCAACCGAGGCCACGCAATGCACCGGCGCCAGTCGGACTTGGAGTGCCATCGAGCCAGATGTGTACGGACTCCAAAGAAGGGGGAGCGACTGTGTTCGTTACAAGGTGTCTACCCGTCCAGCGGCCTAGGCTATAAGGGCAGGGGGAAAGCACGTCAGCGTCAATCTGCGCAGTTCGTAAGATTAGAGTACGCACAATGGATACTGTTGTGTAGATTTGGGTTCTGAGCGACACTCTTTCTCTATCGCGTCTCTGTCGTAGGCCCAAAGGTCCACATCAGGGACACCCACCGCATAGGACGGGTAGTTGAGAAAAGTGGCGTATTCGTTGGGTGAGCGAGGACTTCTCTCAGACTCGTCTATCCTGCTGTATGCGAGCTCGCTACGGAAGTAAGATCTCGTGTACGAAGCTGCTTCGAATTCCTGTGGTGAATGCGCAAAATTAAGCTGCAACAAGTTGTTAACGAGGGAAAGCGGCAGATTGAAGTGCACATACCAAGCCGCTGGCGAATGATCGAAAGCGGAGCGATAAATCGATGTTTTGATGAGACCAACCATCTGCACACCGACCCTTCGACAACTGCGGCATATACGATCTGAATGAATACGCACGGGATATATGCAGCGCGCGCCCTCGAAAAGCCGCGTCCACATTTTCGAGTGAAGACGCAGCGTCATAAAACTCCGCGCGATCGAGTACCCGGTGCTGAGCGGATTGTACCACGTCGTAATGTCGCAGGAGAAGAAGACGGAGTAGTAACAGGCCGCTCTACGATCTCTCGTAAGCAAACAGATAGTCATATCAAGGGAAGATCGGAGGAGACCTTCTCGATACAACCCGAGCCAAGGGCAAGCGTGAGAGAATCTCTATTATCGACTCGGTAACGCAGTTTCTCCAGTGTCGCCTTGACCCTAGCCTCTTCGACTGCAGCATAGCGAGTAAACATGGGTGCTATGTCGTCCTCGGCCACAGTCTCAAGGGCCAGACCACCGGTGAGCGCGTAGCAAGCAAACTGAGCCGACCATAGGTAATAACGCATGGCGTCCCAGTTTTCCGGCTGAACATGCCACGAGAGTGCGTGTATCTTGGCCGCCGTAGCCTCGATTTCGTGAGCATACACGATTTGAAGCTGCTTCCAGCCTGAGTTACAGGTTTAGTCCGGGTCGTGGCACTACGGGTCAATCAAGATTATTGCGCACCAGCCGCCCAATATGCTATCCAGACGGGAAGACTGTATTATCGTTAGTGGTGATGGCGACATCGCTCATACATCCAGGCGTACCTCCATTTGGGTGTCGTGGTTAATGCTGCGGTGAAGCGGTTCATCTCTGCCACCGTAACGAAACCCGACGCGTCTTCGTCTAAGGCCTCCGAGATTGGACGAGCATATTGGAGGTCAATGTATTCAATCGCCCATATCTCATCGTCAGTTACGCTGCCATCGCCCGCCCGAACACGGTCATCGTAAAGTTCTTTAAGCGCCACTATGAAGTAGCGAGCCTCTACAGCGCTGCCCCAACTCTATAGACAAAGCTCAGACTTCAAGAGCGCGTAGCGAAGAGATGTCAGCCTGCGTACCGAATCCCGCCACAGCTTCCGCACAAACTGTGGGACGTTAGTCTCGCAAGTGCACAAACAACCAGAATACATACCTGATTTTGAACTTTCTCATGCGCGCCTTTGTTGATCTCCTTGACCAACCTGTCTCCTAATTGCTGGATATCTGCTCTCAGTTGCCCTAGTCGTCGGTCGAGCCTGAACTCAAACTCCTGGAAGTTTTTCGTGATGGCGTCACCTGGCGTAATATAAGCCTCGGCACGCACACGCTCTCGCTCAGCCTGCAGCAGATCCCTTTGGTCTGGGCGACGCGAAAGCGTGACGGAAATATCTGCGGCCTTTTCTGACAGCTTGTCCACTTCAGCGTCGTCCTGAAGGACCTTCTCCGCTCCACCGCGCTCTTTGATGTATCGGAGTAGATGCTGGTCCCGCGTTGTCAAGAGAACATTGCTGAGGAACATGTCTTTCATGGCTCGAAGACTTGAGAAAAGGGTCATAAACAATGTCTAGATGCATATTTGGGAACTCACTCTTGGCGCATGGCATCTATGTCCTCTGCAACTGACGTGATCTTGCCTGCCATGTAGAACCGAAGAGCGGTGCTCAGTTCACCCTTTCGGGTCTGAAAGGTCTCCGCGTATGATGCAAACTGGGCGTTCCACTCCGCACATTGCAGCAATCGAGTGACGCGTCGCTTCTTCGAAAACGTGTCGCAGGCGTTGTAGCAGTCTCGAAGGTCGCGTCGAATATTGAAGATACAACTCTTGATGGTCGTTGTTTCGCCATCAGCCGCGGGTGACCATCCCTCTGGGAGTTCTTTCTCGGTGTCGGGATGCTTCTTGATATCCTTAAGCCTGTTGATATGGCTTTATTTCACGACGCCCTGTGTAGGAGCACGGTGGTAATGCAAGGAACTGACCGACACAACATCTCCATAAGCTCACGCATCTGTACAAAGAGGGCGAGAACCTTTTGGTCGTTCTCGCGTCGCGTTTTCTCGATGATGTAAACTACCTTGAAGACAAGAAAAACGCCTGTGCGAGTCGCGATAAGAGCAGCTAAGTAACAGGCAACGTTCGGATAGTATGATAACAGCGCACCCTGGACAATAGGGTGTATCTTTGCAACTTCCTCTAGTCCTTTCACAAGCGCCGGCATCGCCACGGAGAATTTATCGATGCCATTGACGATCAGTTGTTGTACCCCAGGCTGCGCCACGATAGACTGGGTAGCTTGGCGAACAGGCGCCATCGCGCCATCAGGCAGACGGCGTTTCGAAGCGTCTCCGGCTGCGGCGGTTATTTTGTCCTCTGGGAGAAAGTCAGTGAATGAACATCTATGGTGATGGTAGTACTGACCGATGGAGTCAAGAGCCTTGGTGGGGTGTACTCTTTGTACAGGCAGACCTTCGCGAAAGTACATTCTCAACTCAGCGTCTCGATTCTCTAGGTCACTGTCTTCTGGATCTGAGGGCAATGGTTCCTCTGGGTTCAACGTCTGCTCCGAAGTTCCGGAATCCATTAAAGACTTCATCCGGTTCCCTAACCTGTCGGCCTTGGAACGAATTCGAGATACAGTGAAAGACATAGTAATTGCGTAAGATATTGACTGCGCTGAGAGTTGGGGATAGCCTGAGAGGGGCGGGGTAAGGGGAAGCTTGAGAGTCGGAGTGGATCTATACCTGTCACGACGAATCATTAATCAGCGAGCATCTTCTGCCATCGAATCCTACACGAACTCTATGTGCTACCACATTGCCAATACCTTCTTAAGACCGCGTAAGGCCAAATGTCTTGTCAGGTGTCCAGGGAAAGTGTGATCACCCTGAGAGGTACTAACCTCGTCCCGAACCCATAGCTGCATACACCGGTCCTGAATCTGGCGCGGAGAACTCAGGCATGTACGTCGTGTCCTCATGCAAGAAGGTCCGGGAAGCGTATGTTACCTTGATTGCAGATTCTTGAGGCCTACAAAGGCATGCTTTTCAGCGGAAGACATTCCGAGATCTGTGTCAGTCTGGTAGCCATGAGCCTAGTGAGTACAGAAAGGGTGTCATATCATTCGCCGTTGATGATGGTGCTGGTTCATGACAAGTTGCGCGGCGGATGCCGCGCCACGTCAAGCCATTATGATTATCTAGCACGGTTGATTGGTCGCCGTGCTGACGCCGCTCGCGCACCACCATCAATACTTACAACGAGTCTGCAAGCGGCCCCTGCTTGTCCGTTACAGCCCAAGAAGGGAAAGTAGCGTACCGACGAACAACCGACGAAGTAGCCAGGTATCGCAAATGCACGCTTATCGCGAGCACGTTCCTGATGCCACATCTCCTTCCGGCGGTCTCACGTTCTTGTTGAACTGGCTCGTGCATTGTTGTTCAGGCCCGTGCGCTAGGGCCGGTGCGCCGCCCGCGTCATCGCCCGCGCATGAGCTACACTGCGCTCCGTTATCGACGCTACGTTGAACCAATACCACCACCATCACTCGCCAGTCTACTCGTCTGCCCACTTGCACCTGCTGCTCTCAAGTCGTATCATATTCATAACCTAGCTTGCTTTCCTACTATCTGCTTATCGCTCCCGCTCTCAGTATGCCTCGTCACAATGCCCGCCTCGCCCGCACCGTTCCCGCCTCTACACATGCACGACTCGACGCTCAGCCCAATGCCCCTATCGCCGCCACACCCGCTGCGAAGCATTCCTCCGAGGACTTCCCATCCGTACCCTGCCCGAAGGAGATGTCCTCAACGTCAACCTGGCGCAGCCGCCTAGGCAGCGCTCGGGGGAAGCACAGTCCCAAACCTACCGCCGCAAGCGCCATCGCGGGTACGCAGAAGCCTGGTGAAGGCGCGAAGGCGAACATCATAGAGTTCTGGGCTGATGTGTGGGCTTCGGGCGGGGACGACGACATGTTGCCGCCTCTGCCCGAACACAAGCCAGCTGAGACACTCGACGGCCTCGGGCTGTCGGACGGCGGAGCACCGCACGAAGTATCCCTCGCCGACCTCATCAAGCCTGCGCGATCCCAGCGCAAGCAGGGGAAAGGTATGTCATTGTTCCGTATCTAGACGCCCGGGTGTGAGAGCTGATTGAGGTGGCGCAGCGAACGACTTTGAGATCGTTCCGCGCGTGCGCGAGGTCATTGCGCTGGACGACCGTAGCGAGGGTCCCGAGCCTGACGAGGCATGGGAGGTCGTCTCGAGCGATGGCGAGGACGACGGCCGACCGGCGATGTCGTACGCCGATATCGTCGCGAACAAGGCGGCCTGAACGGTTCGAGTACCCTGTGCGATAAGACAGACGAACATTTCCGGACTCCTTGGACGTTGCGACCACTGTGCCGTGCCTGTAACACTATAATCTATCTATTAGTCCGAACGACCTCGGACACAGCATACCCATTCTCTATGCTCGGACTCAGTGCTTTCATGTCGCGTTCGAACACTTGCTCTCTTTCAGGACCCCAGAAATCTTGTATAAACCACATACCATACCAATGTACCTCCTGTACGAATATAATGTACGATATACGGACAATCCACGATTTGCATTTGAGAATGAGAGTGCGATTTTGGTGCGACGATGATATAAGTTATTCCACAGTGCGAGCGAGTAGATTAGCTGAAGCCGGTACGGATGGTCGGCCTGAAGATGGGTAAGGGGTGGGCTTCCGTGTTGAAAACGTATTCTAAAACACAAGGTCAGCACAGCACGAAGGACTATAGCGCCAGGTGGCGTACCGCTTAGAGGGATTGTCTGATTGTCTGAGAAGAGCAAGTAGAGGTATTTCAGGGTTTCGCTCTGCCCGACACCATCAGCAAGGTGGTCAGATGGGAATAATGTAAAGGTACGTACCATGAAGAACGTCTCCATCTTATCCTCGACCTTCACCGGCATCTGGTCAACGTTGAGCACGGTCGCGAATCCACCGCTCGGAATCCGGCAATGCTTCAAGATCGCGCGGAAGATATTCCATCCATGGTTCCTATACCGGATGTCGCCAGTAAGGCGGAACGCGTAGAACAGGCTCTCGACCGTCTCCGGGCGTAGCATGTATCGCGCATCGTAAGGTGAAGGAGCGCCGGGCTTCGCGCCCTTGATGTACCAGTCGCGAGGCATACCGCCGCCGATCTCCCTGTCAAGACCGTCATTCGGGGTACGGAAGTGTGCAATCTCGGGTGCGAGGCCTGTGAGGGTGTCGTGCGTGTGCATGCACGTCTCAATGAGAGCGACGCCAGTCTTCCAATCGCGTTGACCCTGCTCAGTAAGCTCGTTTGCTTTTGGCGGGATCGAGACCTGGTCTACGACCGCGTGCGCGCGGGTTGCGCCGAGCATCAGCGTCCCACCCATGAAGCATACTAAGAAGTCCTGCTTTGGTTCAGAGCGCCATGCCCTGCGACTTCGTTAGCACACTTGAAGCGTTCCGGATTATGGGCAGAGGTACGTACAATCCACCGTCCTTTAGGAACTGCGGGATGAGCTCCGACGTATAGATGTGGCCTGTAGTCATGCTCTTATGCACCAGATGAGCAGTCACTGCGTCGATGGCTTCGGAGTACATCTTGGACGTCATGAGTTAGCTGGTCTCAGTTGAGTAGTGCGCATAGAGCTCACCGAACGGTACACGTCCTCAGTACCATTCTTGTATCGAAATCAGTATCTAGCTGCGTCAAGGATGTGGAGTAAACGTACCGTTTGGATGTATTGTTTGCTGCGCGCAGGTTAGTATGGCGCAGGTATGCATCGCTTTGTACACTCACATGAGGTACTCGTAGTACGAGTCGCCACGAGAACCTAAGCGAATGGCTGAGGTGTGGAATTTTCCATTCATAGGACTGAAGAAAGGTCAGTGGCGGCAGAACGAGACGCATATTCTCACTTACTTAATGTAGATGGTGGCTAGAGGAGGCGAAGGTGTGTTTGCCTTGACAATAGCCATAACCCTCTCAGCTTTGCGCCAGTACACATCGTCTTCCGTGAGGGCGGAGAGATACTTGAACTCAAGCTGCAGCGTCGTGGCCTCCGCTGTGCTCACGTAGCCGTTGTTGTCCATATCGACTACACCCTTGCGCTGTCCCAAGTTGACTTTGCCAGTGGGTAGACCGACACCGCCGGCTTCGAAGATGGGCAGCATCCTGTCGCCCAGGTCGATAGCTTTGTCGAGGTAGAGCTTGTCGCCGCCTGATAGATGGTACGCTGAGAGTAAACCACCGAGGACGCGAATAGTTGTCTGCCAAGCTCATTTAAGTTTAAGCACCGTACGAAGCGTGTTCTCACTTACCTCGAAAGTGCTGTACTCCCCATCACGGTCGAATGAGAGCTCGTTCTGAACCCAGTCGCGTGCGCGCGCATACTCATCCTTCAAGCCCATGATAAGCATTGTATCAAGCGAGTCGACTACAGTGTAGCCGATGCCGCCGGCCGCGGTAAGAAGGGATCCACCCTTGCTGATGGGATGATACTCGTCCATGCCCATAGCATCACGCTCTGTTCAAGTCAGCACCCTGCAAGCGTCGACGAATTGAACAATACACACCATATGCACTCCATGCGTGCTGCATACATGTCAGACATCACGGACTATGAACTATCACACGACACGCACTTGGAATGCCTGAACAACAGCTTGCTGCCTCGGCTCGTCCACCTCGAAACCAATATATCCCTGTGGGGTGGCGCCGGGCAGCCAGTTCTTTCGGGAGTCCTCCTCAACGCCGAGGAACCAGTTGACCCCGCTTGCAACTTGCTTCGGGTACTACGCAGCATAGACGTTAACTCAATATATAAACTCAATGTAGGACAGCGCTCACCCGTGAACCCAGGAGAGCAAGAACTGCTGCTCCACCCCATAGCGCAGCCTTGACTTTACTTCCAGCCTGAACACAAGGAAAATAAGCATATCATTGACACACAATCCAGCTATAACTATACACACCCTGGGCTCGACAGGTGCAGCAGCAGGCTCGGAGACTTTGGCAGCGGATGCCTGTGGCGCTTTCCCGCCGGTCTTACGCTGGCGCGTACCCTTCGGTGTAGACATTGGAGTGAGGGGAGTTTGGCAGGGCCTGCCAGCAGGATATCTGCTTGATAATGGGAGTAAGAATAGAGACGCGCTGCGGTTCTGCGGAACCGAATGAGGCGCGTCGCGTCGCGACTTCGCGCGACGTGTCGAGAAACACGGTCACATGGGTTTATGCTGTGTTCACTGATCCCCAACTGTGGTCGCTAACCTTGCCGATGACGGTAGGAAAGACATACAGGGGAAAAATAGACCTGTGACCTTGAACTCGTACAAAAGGAAAGTATGGATCTGAAGAACTCGATGCTGTTTGATCATAACATGTATGTACAGGCGAGGCTAGTGAGGGCGGTGCAGTGCAACTGATGGCTGGGGTAGTCTACAGTATAGACAGTGTCAGGGATTAATATTAAGCATCAGACGGTCTTCCATTGGCTCCTTCATCTCTCAAAAACTCCATGAACGCCTGGCCGGTAGCCGTCAATGGTTCCGCGGGTGCTTGATTCACCCTCGAAACCCCGTCGATCATGACACCTTCTGAGCGCGCGAACGTGACCAAGGCATGCAAAGGCACCTTGTGCTTGACCAGGCACTCGGATACATGATCAGTGCCTGGCTTTTTGCCATAAACCTTCCCGCATACGCGACATGTAGCCATCGCCTCGTAGAGCTTATAGTCAATCTTGCCATGAGCGCGCAGATGTGCTTCCAGGCCCGCCGTAGGAACAATCATGTTGCATGGCGTATAGCCCACGGAGCGCATAGCTCCCCATTTGCATTCGATAGAGCCGCTGCGTCGATCCCCTAATTTCACTCCGTGTTCGTACGCCAGATGGTCAAGCATAGCACCCGCGCTCGGGCCGTCGTGAATGTCATACTCGGCTAAACAGGGCATGTCATCCCTATGAAGCCATTTGCAGATCACATTTGTGGTTTCGGTACGCAAACAGGCCTCGAAAGCAGAGTGCAAAGGCGAGCAAAATCGTTGGCGTCGAGATTGTACGGGTTCGATATGTTCGATTGTTTGCTCGTTGCAGCGCCGGCTTTCGTCGAGTAGCTATTCTGCTTGGGCGGAGCAGAGACGCGGGATTGAGAGGGATGAAGGGAGCTCATGATGTTGTACATCTACGTTAGATGGGGCAGGTTCAACTGTATCAAGGAGAGGGTGCTCGCCTTTTCGTGTTCTGTTACGAAAAGAGGGGTTGAATGGTTCTCATGTTTACAGATAGCTCTTATATATGACGTCTCCGCAATGTGGTTGTCTTGAAGACTGGACCACAACCACGAACCACAGGTTCAGTGAATGTGATGGGAAATGCAAGGTTCAAGGCAGAGCGACGTGGTCCGAGCAAAGAATGTCCACTGGCATCTGAACCACGCCATCTCTTCGCCACGCTTCCAAACAATAGGCGAGTGGAGTATCATCTGTATGATTCAAATGAGCAAGAAGCTTGCTAGGAGGGAGGGGCTAGTGGACTGTACATATGGCAGCCAATGGAGGTGGGCCCACTGGGTTAGCCCGACAGTATGTACCCAGCATGCATGCCGCGAGAAGTAGGTCTCCATGCGTACGTATAACGTTATGCAAGCGATTAAGATGCAAGCGTCAAGCGTGTTTTGAAGGGAAGAAAACAATTGGCAGGGTGCAAGTTCACGAGCGCGTTGTTCGTCGTCGTTGTTCAAGCTTGCCGGGCCACGCGGGGCGGCGAGCTACAACCCTAACCCTAGGTAATCCTATATGACGTCAGGCTCGCGCGTCGACGACGTTCTCTTCAACTCCGTCTCCTCCGCGCATGTTCCCTTTTCCTGTCAACATATTGCATGCTAGGCCAGGGCCAGGCTTGCATGTTAGATGAAGACCTCGTAACGATAGCATAATCATTGAGCCGCTCGCGCTCAATTACACTTCTTCGCGCGAAGGCCAGTTCTTCGTGTAGTACTCCAGGGTGAATACTATGTACGATACATTGTAAGTACACGCTAACGAGGGTACATCTGATGAATCACGGTTGTAGCCATCGGATGGTGATAAATCGAAGACCTGCATTGGGCATCGATGCGCCGACTTCCCTATATCGCAGAGTACTTAGTATCGTTCACTCTGCTGTAACCCGTATCCTGCTTCCTATGAGGCAAGTGTCACCGTTTATCTATGCTTGCTCGAGTCAGAGGGAGAGTATGGTGTCATTTGAGGAGGTACGACTCGAATTCACTGGATATCACAGTCACAGGAGAGCTCTGAGAGCCTGGCCTGGCACCGAACGATATCACCAGTTATCAGTACATACATTCGCAACTTCATCCGCGAGATGATCAAGGGTTGGCACTCGGGCGTCTGGTCACAAGGTGGAAGGTGCTTCGTTAATGCCCCTTGTTTGTGCTTCCTTTTCGTTTGGGCGATACATGTTCACGCCTGCGGGCTGTGAAATGTAGATGCGAGTATATATACCATCCGTTCGTGCAGCATCATCGGCACGATTGCCTATCTGCACCTCAACTAGTATCCACCTATTACCCACTATCAGCTATGCAGCTCCCTTACTACCTTTGGGCAACCATCTACCTCGCTGCACTGCCCGTCGTACTCGCCACGCCCACACCAAACACCATGTACGTCTTTCGACACCCTCTCTACGACTTATCTGACGATACCATCGCAGTGTAAATGTTGCAAATTCTGATTCGGCTGGCCAGCGCGGTTCTTGTCCTCACCAGATGGCCTCGTGTCTACAGCCCGTGGTCATCGCATGGTTGTCGCGTGGCCAGCCGATGGCCAGAGCGTCGCCAGCGCGTCGCCAGCTAGTCGCCAGCTCAGACGACAAATCACACCTGCTTTTATACCAATTTTTCGTGCACCTCAAGCCACGCTCGGCCACGCTGAAGCACGCATGAAGAGATAGAGCATTCAAACATGTTTTCCGAGAGGCGTACAGACCTACAAAAGTTGACCTAGGCGGATGGCCAGCGCTGGCCACGAGTCGTTGGAGCTGGCCACCGGCTGGCGACGCGCTGGCGACGCGATGAAGTCACATCAGTGGCTCAGTTGTATCCCTGGCCACGGAGCTCCGCTGGCCACTGCTGGTTACGTGAAACCAGCGGTGGCCAGCCGCCTAGATTTTTTTGCGACAAAGAACGGGTTGCTCGTAGAGCGCGACTCTATCGAAGTGCGCGACGAATGCATTGGGTGCCACCCGCCAGGCGGACGTTGAGGTTTGAAGCACGCACATGAGGCGGTGGGGTCCAGTACAATGGGAATGTAGTTTGGTATGGTTTGCGAGCTTGGAAACGGACAATCCTTGTATGCGTCTGCAGTAGTGTCTCGACTGTGGACATTCATATACTAAGTGGAGACTCGGAAGTCGTATGTCAATTATTTTCAGATGTCTCTAGTAACTGGGAGATGAGTGGTAGCAAAGCTTAAGTAACATGCAAAGTCTGGAGTCGACAGCTTGAAACTCTCCGCAGACTCTCTTGACAGAGTCAGTCACTCAGAGCGACCAGAAAGTGGGCCGACCCATTCCCCATCCGCACACTTCACCCAAAGAAGATCCTTCATCCCCGCCGCCGCGACGCGCACCTGCGCCCATTCCCCGCCCTCATTGAACGCGCATACACGCACCCCATACGTCTGCAGATCGCGCGCCGTATCAAGGAACGGCGTGTCCTGTATGCACTTGCGCATATGCTCTTCGGGCGAGCGGTAGCGATCAACGAGCTTCTTGCAGAGCACGCAACGCTGCACCTTGCGCCCTTCCTCGGCGGCGCGTACGCCAGTATGTTCGAGCATATGTTCGCGAATCCAATCCTCCGCCTGCGCGTTATTCTTGAAGTCGACATTTGCATGCATACCGCAGCCTACCCACTTGCATGCAAGGTTGCGGTAGTCGCCACTGCGAAGGGGCCCGTCCGGGTGCTCGTACTTGAGGTGCCGGATAACGTCGGCCTTGTGGCTTGAGGATAGGTTGAGCGTCTTGCCGCAGGACTTGCCCCAGCGGCACTGCACCGCGCGAGGATCAACCTTGTGGTGCGTCGCGGGCTCACAGAGCCAAGCAGCAAGCTGAGCGAAGTCGGCTAGGCCCAGCTTCAGAGGCGCAAGCGGGAGGGGGCCGATGGGCACCGTCGAGATGTGCCGGATAGTCGGCGCGGCTGTCGGGTAGGATTGGTTGTGCGTAGACATGGAGGAGGGGATTGGGGCGCTGGATAGAGCAGCAACGAACGCGGGTCGTTGTATAGCCACCCCATCCCAGTCCACAGCCCACGACATTCAGGGGAAAGAGGTACACCGCTGGACGCACCGTAAACCACGGGTACGTGGACGGAGCGGAATTGAAGTGACAATGGACCGCCGTTCATGACACGAGGTTACCAGTGAACCACGCTAACGAAGGGTGCAGAACGATGCTGTTCGAACATCTCCGAGAGCTGACAGAAGAGACTTCAATCAAGGCAGACACCTAACACACACGACGGGTATTCCAACACATATAAACCAAGACTTCCAGGTATACACCCATCCTTAGACCTCGTACGCTCACTGCGCGACAGCCCTCTGCACGACCGCCTTCTCCTCCTCCGTAAGCTGCTGAACAAGCCCGCCAAACCCATTAGCGTCCCTCTCCGCGCACTGCTTGAAGAATCCCACGACATGTCCCTAATCACCAACGTCAGCTTCCATCATATACACACTCGACAGTTTGACTAAACGCACTTGAATATCGACCTGCGCGATCGGATCGTTCCGCAACTCCTCGTCCTCAACTTCGAGTCCAAACGCATCCCCATCGTCGTCCTCGAACTTGGCGCCCTTCGGACCGAGAATGTCGGAGAGGAACGCAAGTTCGTCAGGTCGGAGAGGGTTTTCGCCCCCTGCACTCGCGCCGTCGTCTTCCCAGTCCGAGCCCTATCGTACATCGTCGTTTAGCCTTACATTCAACAAGAACGTGGATATGAATGGGATATACCTCGTCGTCGTCCGGCAGATCCGAAGCGTTGAGCCCGGCCGCAGCCGCCTCGCCGCCCGCCTGAAGCTCATGCACAAGCAGTTTGAGGGCTTTAACGGGGAACGGCACCCGCGTGAACTCGACGGGAGCAGCTTTGGTGCGTGAGCGGGTCATGATCACTTCATCGGTATCGCCAGAGCCGGCAACAGCAACGGGAGGAGGAGGAGGGTCTATACGTCAGCTTCAACTCCTTCCTGGAGACAATATAGCGCATAAGAGTTCACATACCGTTCTTCGTCTCCTCTTTCAAGATGATATCGCCCTTCACGATCACTTTGCCTACGCTCGGTCTCCCAGCAGCCAACACATCGCAAAGCGCCAAGGCGCTCACGCGCTGAGCCCAGAATCCCTGGAACGTCCCAGCGTTCTCAACCCAACACTCCAAGAACACACTCAACCCTTCCTTCCCATCCTCACCCACCCTGATCCCTTCCAACATTCCCAACACCTCGTCCCGTTGCGCATGTATCAAGAATGCGAACGGTACGAGCAGGCTCTGCAAGAACGTAGCGGTCTGCGCCGTCCGCATGCGTGCGAGCATGGCGTTTAACAGGTCAGGAAGGACCGGGAGAACGGCGTCACCGGTTCCGCGCAGGAGGTGCACGACGAGTTCGCCGACAGCGAGGCCGCCCGCTTCGTCGTTGGCTTGAACGAGGCGGCGGACGAGGATGATGGCGTGGCCTAGACCGGTACAACCAGAGGCGTCAGACCACCCAATCAGAGCTTGGGCGTCGCGGCGGACGAGGAGCGTCAGGAGCGATGCACCGGCTTGGAGGACGTCGCGATCTTCGGCTGTTGCGAGGGTGGCGAATATACCGGGTGCGGAGGTGGGTACGAAGGAAGGTCCGAGACCGGTAGAGGATGGTGAGCCTGATGCGAGTGCTGCGAGGAGGTCGAGCGCAGAGGCGGATATCCAGGTTTGAGAGGGGTCTGGGTGGGCGAGGGCCGAGGAGAGACGCGGGAGAGCGACTTCGGATACTGCGGTGTAGATCTCCGGTGAGGCGTGGGAGATGGTGGTCAGGAGCTCGGTGAGGATCGAGAGGAAGACGGGGTCTGGTGTGGAAGGTCAGTGCTTGGAGGGCACATATAGGTAGAAGAGATGGACTAACCCTTGATGTTCTTTGCCCAGACCTCGAGCAGCGCGAGGACAAGGTCGCGTGCAAGCGGGACGTCAAGCCAACGCCCGTCTTCAATCTGCGACACGTCTCTTCAGCACCTCCTCATGTCAATTACGAAGCGGGGTTCGTTTACCTCGACGATGTTCTGCAGCGTTTCGAGCACAAGCGACAGTGTGTCCTCAGTCGTCTGGAGCAGGAACGGTCCAAGATCCTTCGCCATACGCGGTGCAGCAGGCTCAAGTGCCGAGCTTTCAAGGGCGTTGCTGAACCTATCACACGATCGCGTTCAGCTTTCACTTGTTCCGCACTGGACAGACAAGCTTACTGCTGGATCGCCTTGACGGCACAGATCTTGAACGGTACGCCCGTGCTCGGGCTCTCGAGAACTTGAACAGCTGCATCGAGGTATTGTCCTGCCGTATCGACGGGCAAAAGACGCGCGAAGCGAGATGCGAATACAAGTGCGCGACCTTGCAGGAAGGGGTGGTCTGCATAGAGAGATCAGTCATCAATATCACAAACCACTGGCAGGATAGGATACGCCAAATGCTACATACCGTTGAGCTGCACAAGTCCCGGTACGACGCCCGTGAGTAACGCTGCGATATCCATCGGCGCTGGACGGCCGCTCTCAACTTCATCGTCGACCGCGTCCAAAACCGCCTGAGTCGTCCATCAGCACGTACACTTCAACCTGTAATTGGAAGAGACAAACCTCGGCTTGTGCGGCAGCGAGTGCGAGAGCGCCCTCAAGAGCACGCCACGACTCGGGCTCGCCCGCTGACCATGAACGAACGGTGCTATCGAGAGCCGCACCGAGTGCACGAGCAGAAGCGCCAGGGAAAGTAGCTAGGAGCGACTGGGTATATCATCAACACTGCATCTGAAGAGCAAGATAGAGGAGAAACATACGCCGAGCAAGTCAAACACCGCGACTCTCACGCTATAAGCCACGGTCTCGTCGTCCTCCTGCGCCACGAACAAGTTCGCATCCGCAGCCCAATCCTCCTCATTCTCCGGCGTCATCTGCGCCCACCTCGCCGCGCTCTGGACCAAGCCATCGATATTCTCACCCACCCAAGCTCTCGCGACTTTCGTGCGCGAAGCGGATGCGACAAAGTCCATTAACGGGGCGATCAAAGTGGGAAGCTCGGTCACGTCGTCTTCGGCCGATGTGCGGGGTGGAAGTGTGTCGAGGAGGTAGGCCTGTGCGAATGTTGGGTAGAGGATCGTTAAGTGGTTCAGGCATGCGCTGAGGAGATTGGGAAGATGCGGTGCCAAAGTGCGAGGGAAAGATGTATGGAGCGTGTCGAGTGTACGACACGCTTGAACGCGCAAGGCCAGCCCGTCCCAGTTATCAGTCGACACGTCGGCCGTAGGATCGGATTGAAGGACAGCTTGAAGTGCGTCAAGCCATACGGGTAGTATAGACTGAGCGGCATCTTTGACTGCGTCCGGGTGCGCGCCTTTGACCATGTATAAAGCCTCTACGCATTGACGGAAGACAGACAACGTGCGGGCGCGAGTGAGCGGGGAGTGCTGTTCGGGTGCGCAGAGGATGTTGTAGAGAACCGGCAGCAGGGAACGTAAGACGGGCAACAACTGATCCTCCGTCAATTCTTCCCTCACAAACTCGGCGAACACCTCCATCGCGCCGTGGATCCCATTCTGACTTCCACTCGACAGCAGCGAGATCAAGTCATTGAGTAGATCAGGGTATTCATCTGGCCAGTCGGATTTGGCGATCGTGCTCAGTGCGGCGGCGGAGAGGGAGCGTAGCTTGCGGTGCGAGAGGGAGAGGCCGGAGAATATCCCAGAGCGGATAGACGATTTGAGGTCGGCGGAGGGAGCTTGGCCGCGGAAGGTGGAGAAGTAAGGCGACCAGTGCTCGCGCACGTATTTCCTAAGAACAATGCTCGCGCTGTATATCTTTAATCAGCCCTTTCCGCTCAAGGTATATTCTTGGAAGCAAACATATCTGGCGTAGCGAGAGATCGGCATCTTCAGCGCACACGATCTGTGTCAACAAAAGCGCGTTTTCTGTTCAGGATATTCGAGATGAGATGGTGGGCGGCATGGTATGCGCGTGGTGGCACGCACGGGGGTCGTTGAGCGCGTTTGCGAGGGTGAGCTCGGCCTGGATACGCGCGTTGGGCTCGGGGTTGAGCGTCTGCCCGAGTATCTGCACTAGATGCGACGCCATCGTGGTACAGAGTCAAGTTTAGTCTCTGCCGTCGGTGTCAGTTGAACGCGTCCGACACGCGACGCGTTTGTTGACTTTGAAAATATCAACACGGTCACGATCTTTTGGATCGAGCTCGTCGTCTCGCCCGTCGTGTACCACTCTTTACACGCTCTCAACACCTAATTTGTCAGATGTATACTAGCGGCAGAACGACATAGCTTCTCACTCTTTACGTATTTCTGCAAGCCTCGAATTATATTTGGTGAAATCAACGCAACCACACCCTCGAGCTCGTCGTCTTCCTCGTCGCGCTCGCACTCAAAACATCACGACAAATAAAAAGGAAGCAACAGCAACATAATAAATTTTGCTACGCTACGAAGAATATGTACCAGGAGTATGTCGACATGCAGCGCCCTCTTCTTTGGCGACACCACACTTCCTAACCTGTTCATCCCTCTCGAGACCACAGTGACAGCCCCCGTAAAGAGGCCATCGCTGGCACCCGGTCTGCGGTTGGTACTAACGCTGCCAGGCGTGGCATTGAGTCTCTGTTGATCTGAAGAAACCGTCAAAACGCGAAAATCGAGGGATTATATACCCACGCGCAGACGTTCCCACGCTCTCTTTCCGGCCCGGTAACAAGCCAGCGCGTTAACTTTGGCACAAGCGCGACACTTTGGATTTTGACCTCGACGATGCTGAACCTGTTCCGTGGCGCACAGAGCGGCGGACCCTCCACCCTCTCGCGTGCGCTGCACACGACGCCGGCAACGCACGCCGTCTCGCGCGCGACGCACTCGCGCCAGGTTCGAGCTCGCAACCAAGCCCGCCGTGCCGAGCTCGACGCCGAAGCCTCCGCCACCCGCGCGCACGTCGTACTGGGCACGCGCCCAAATTCTACCCTCTGGGAGTCCTCAGACCTGGCCAAGATTCTCGTCCAACCGTCCGAATTCACCAGCTCAGGCGGCACCGTACCCACCGTCACCGGCGAACCCGTCACTTTACCCTCCGCCAGCGCATTCGGTCTCGGACCCGGCGAGAACGCGTTGTTATTCGAACATTTACCCGTAATTGCTGCGGACATGAGTACTGCCAAATCGTTAAACGGGAATGGGAAGACTCCTGTGGTTATTAAGCCTAGGGAGCGGGAGTACCGGTATAACGAGATGGCGAATCAGGCGGCAGTTGCGGCGGGGACGTTGGCGAAGTTGGTCGATTTGAGGAACGCGAATGCGAGGGGTGTGGCGTTTGAGAATAGGAGGAGGATCGTTAGGGCGTTTGCGGGTGAGGGAAGGAGTTATAATCCAGGGTTGCCCGAGTGCCAGGGTAGGTCTTTACTTTTGAAATGGGAAGAAATTGCTTTGCTAAAGGATGCCTATAGCTGCACTATTAACGTACAAAATTCGCAACTTGTGGGACCATCTCATGCGCGTGCACCGGGACGTTGCCAATAGGCGCAACCTCCGCGCACTTGTGCACCAGCGCGCAAAGGTACTTTACTATCGTCTATGTTGAGTCGGATTCAAGACTGACGTTTCGATCCCAGATCTTGAAATACCTCAAGCGCGTCGATCGTGAGCGGTACCGTGTCTGCTTGCAGCGCATCGGCGTAGAAGCTGCTGCGGTAGAGGGGGAACTCGTCATCTAAGTTTACGGGTTATATTGAGATGAGGGAATGTTATCTTACCGGGCGCCCGTCCCGTACAATGCTAATGTCCTGCTCGCCGAGTATCGTGTCAGGCACTCCTGCTTTGTTTTTGTCTCGAGCGGATATGCCCGAACGATATGCGCTGCCTGCCTCGTTGCTCTATAGCGGTCCGATGGGCGTGTTTCAGGAGCTTCGATTCCTCCAGACGCGCAGGCCCAGGCGCAGATTCCAGCATGGCTGTAGGTTGTTTGACCACAAGCTTTCGCATTGCCATTTCCCATACTCTCTGAACATTACCATTGGGCGTCTACGACTCTTCAATATACTATATACACCACCTATCTGGGCATCTTGGTGTACAGACAACATCGCAAGGGGCGTGAAACCAAGCCGTCTTGCACTCTATTTTGTAAGAAGAAGTGACCAATCTTTCGCAGTATTCTTATGCATCGAACGATCTCAACACACTTTATCTCAAACTAATAGACAAATATGATGAAGAACGAACAGCCTGCCGCGCTGCCGGATGCGTTCGCGACCACGAAACTATCAATAAACGATGTGACTCTCACAGAGCCCAATATCCTGTTGAGGCACTACGATGCACTATTTCCACTATTCGGCCACGTAAGTCCCAAGAGTATCGTTGGAAGGGTCACTGCGTCGCACCGAACCACCGTCGTATTCGGGCTCGTAGTCCTTGACCAGGCGAAACCCTGATGGAATAACGCTTCCCCCTGCGTAGCTCTCGATTGAGCGACCGTGATGCTCGAATAGGCCAACTATCGCAGGGTCAGGAAGTGAGCACGTGTATCCTATGCCCACCGATCGGGCCGGCTCTTACCGGGAGGGAAGCAAGTAGGGCATTCTGCACCTTCCGCTGGATCCGGGAGCGAACGACCGACCGGCAAGAAGGGGAGCAAACGATCATCCCGCGTGCGTATTCCTGTCCATTCAGGTACCTCGCGCTCAACACTGGGTGAATAAGTATTATCAGACTGACATATACAGTACTGCAGCGTGATTGAACAACGTACGGGGCTGCCTTGACTTGATCAATGAACACCGCAGCAACGATGTAAACCGCGAGGAAAGGCGTCTGCATTGTGATGGTAGTGTAGTAGAGTTGAGATTTGAGCTCGATGAGCTGGTTGCCAGATCTTGTGCAGTACGGGGAGGTACTTATAAGTATGCCTGTTCCGGTCCTGACGAAACCTCCGCGCCATTCTTTTGACTTGAACGAGGTTGAGACGTCATTAAACATTTACCACTTGGGGTTGAAGAGGTGCATCTCACGAGCGGGAATGTATGGAGGTATTGTACGGGTTATGCGGGCGCGCTGCCGCAGTCTGCGCAATTCCTGACGAGGGGAATGCAGGAAGTCGAGGCGGAATTTGGATGTCGCTGCAGCGAAACGGTGACCGACTGAATCCGGTGAGTGAAGATATAAGGCAGCCACGAGGTCAACATCCTGCGTCGCGCCGGCATGTCCAAAGACCATGCTCACGAGTACTTTTCTTGGAAGACAGTACTTAGCTCGAGGTTAAGTCAAGACCGGCACACCGGTCCTCTGTATCTGATCTTTCAACAGGTCAGTATCGCAGCCACCATCCATGGCTTTAGTTAGCCGATGTAAGATCCCATGGAGATACCTGGACATCCCCGTTCAACATCCCCGGTTCCCCCCAAACGACCTTAGTCAGCAATGAGAAAACTGGCGGTACTGTGGTCTCAGGCTCGTGATAAGTCACAAGATTCAACATCAATGCGAACGGGGGCTTGAAGACTGTGGCATGACCCTTTCTACCTATGGGTCACCTGCCAAGCGTTGGGGTAGCACAATATACCGTAGACAGCATATGCTCCTTGCTCTCGTGAATTCCTGGGACGAGATACCCACCCCTGTTACCTAGAAAATGGCCGAGAAGACCTAGCGAGGACCGAGAGGACCGAGCGTCAGTTTACGAGTCGCGCCATTGATTGGGCTTGTGGATATTGATGAAGACGGGGCTAGGGCAGTCGGTGGTGCGTCCGAGGAAGTCGGAACTTCTCTGAAACCGGGTAGGGTATGCGCTGCAAGGTTCATCTAAACGTGATCGACTTCGCTAGACCCGTGTCCGAGAGATTGTCGACACTATATAAGCTAATCAGCCTGATACTGGGTAGCATTGGAGCTGAAGGACATATTGGAGTCTAGATCGTGCCGAGAAGGGGAAGGGTAGCAGGAGAAGCCTGACATAGTACACAGTCACTACAAATGGATTCCGGAGAACGATTGACTACCGCAAACAGCAGGGTCATGACCAACTTCACGACGTCAGAGGAAAATCGCCAAACGCAGATCCTCCGACATCGTAGTTTCTGATGATGGTGGAGTTAGGACGTACACGCTGAGAGTAAACACACTGAGTGCTCGCGACGCAGAACGTGACGGCTGGCTGACGAGATCGGAATACTGCTTTGTGCGTATCTCTGCGATATCCACCCTACCCCATGTCAGTCTAGAATACTCGAAAGTACTTATTGAACTCTCGCGCATTCCAATGATCCCTTTTAGGAGGATTTGACAAGCGTCGAGCTTTGAATGCGTTGCTTCGGTAGTGCGGCTGGTGGAGGATCGAGCGCTAATTGCAGTGATGGCAATATCAAGCTTTCGTTCAGATATGCGCGCAGATAGGCATGGAAAAGAACGGTTGCGTCCAGCAACAAAGGTCGAAGGGGACATCAGCGGAGGAGGCAAGGCGAAAGGCGATGGAGGTGGTTGCATCAATCAATGATGTATAGGGTTAAGGTTAGAGCTCGGAGACCCGAGGCTCGAGGCTGCAACAACAACGACGAACAACGCGCTCGCCGCGCCCCGTTTAACCTCTTTTCTTTCACTCAGAACGCGCGTGGACCGTATCTGTCATGTGCCAAACTGCTCAACCAAGTTCACGATCCATTGCAGTGCTACGGTTGAGTCTGCACGCAACCACTCTCGCTCGACGTCGAAGCCTCCATCATTAGAGCGCAGGTGGCGCCGGGCACGTACCTGATTCATGTCTCTCCGAACTCACTTTCTCGGGCGGAATCGTACCCTCCATCCCTGGCGAATTCGTCACGCTCCAGCGCATTCGGTCTCGGACCCGGCATGATCCCGTAGTGGTTGCGGACATGAGTACTGCCAAATCGCTGAATGGGAATGGGAAGACCCTTGCGGCGTGAAGCCTAGGGAGCGATAGTATCGGTACGACGAGATGGCGAGTCTGGCGGCGGGGATGTTGGCGAGGTTGGCGCGAATGCGAGGGGTGTGGCGTTTGGGAATAGGAAGACGATTGTTAGGGAGTTTGCGGATGAGGGAAAGGGGTATAAGTAATCCGGGTTTGCCGGAATGCCAAGGTAGATTTCAACTTTTGAAATGGGAAAAGTCTTTTTTGCTAAAGGATGCCTATAGCTGCACTACTTATGACGTACAAAAGTCGCAACCTGTGGGACCATCTCATGTGTGTACACCACGACGTCGCCAACAGGCGCAACCTCCGAGCACTCGTACACTAACGTGCAAAGGTATACAAGTCATTCTGTTCCCAATATTAGAGGCAGACAGCTTTCTTCTTCGCAAATTCTGGAGTACCTCAAACGCGCCGACCGCGAGCGGTACGATGTTTGCCTGCAGCGTATTGGTGTAGAAGCCGCTTTGAGGGCGAGTTCGTCATCTAGATTTACAGGCTATATCGAGATGGAATATCTTACCACGCGCACGCATCGTACAATGCTGATGTTTTGCTTGCCGAGTACTGGCGGTCACTTTTATTTTGCCATTTTCTCGAGCAGATGTGTGTGAACGACATGCTCTGCCTGCCTCGTTGCTCTATCGCGGCCTAATGAACATGTCCCGGGTACGAGAAGTCTCGATTCTCCCAGATGCACCAACCTGAGGAGATGCTCGCAGACTACCATGGATTGTTTGACTGCAAGCTTTCCTAGTGCTTATCTCAATAGTCTGTGAACGCGGTCGCTCTTGTGTGTCTACGAGACTGCATAAACCTAGCTGGACCCATTGAATGCGCAAAGGCCTTATCGCGAGGATAGCGCAATCAAGCCGACCGGTGTCAAACTGCCTCGACCATGCAATGCGAACCTCTGCGCGAGCTCGCTCTGTCAGGAGGCTGCACTTAGCGCGCAGGAGACGTCCACGATGCGAGCACAGCGAGTGGCATGCGTTGAGTGCGCGTAGTCCGATGGACAGTTATATCCTCAATATCGTATCTGCATTGTGCTCTGCACGAATGTGTTCAATAAGAGGGAAGGTGGACGTGTGTCAGATGCTTGTCGGCATTGAGTAGACCGTCCACCTTATACGTTAAATAATCTCAATACACTCCATCTCGGGCCTAATCAGACAGAGGAGCCTCTACCGCCCTCCCAGCCAACGCTGTGCGAATGTCGTTGATTGTTATAAGGCCCGACGTCCGATCCCCTGGACCAGGTGCACCGCGCCATCGTCGTGTCCGCGCCGCGACCAACGCATTCGTGATGCTTGTCTCAAGAAAGCCCTTCAAGGGTCAAAAGCATTGAGGAGATCGGCAAGGGGGCCCGATGGGTTGATCGAGTCCAACGACAAGCGACGTGCGATGCCAGGTCCGCCCTGCCTCTGCAAGTCTGCAAGATGAACCCCGCGAGCGAATGCTGCGGCGGTGCTGTCAGCCCTGCCCCATGCAAGGCAGACTGGGTCGCCACACGACCGGGGATCGGCCGAGTGCTTGACCTCGGGCGTCACATCGCGGCCAACTCTAAAACAACGTCATTAGATAATGCGTATTTAACGTTACAGAATGATCGGGCGACATACGGGACGGCGTGAGCTAGGGCCGTTGCAGAGTCCTCGATTGAGTGACCGCGCCCGAATAGCCCCTTTATTGTGCCTGCTAAACTGCCGACATTGGCAAGCGAGCCCAGGTCGCCCGACGCAAGTTGACGTTTGATAGTAGGTGACAGTGAGACCTTCGTTTGAAACTCGGCAATGCGAACCCCTGCAGCATCGTCCGGCACGCCGCCATGGTGTCCCGTGTCATCGTCGTGTCCGCGCGCTGCGCGTTCGTAATCCTTCGGGAAAGGCCAGGCAGCAACGATACCCACGCCTCCGCCCGCGGAGGCTTGAATTGTGCCGGGCTCGTTGGGTGGCATGACGCCGCCCGCTGGATCAGTGAGGGAGCGATGTTTGTTGGGTCGAGTATTTAAACCGGGCATCACCTCGCGCCCAACTCTAGAAGAATTTGGTCAGTATTGAGTGCTGAGCGTTTCTACAGAATGGTTTGACGACATACGGAACGGCGTGAGCAGGAAAGATAAATAAAATGGCAGCGAGAAGAGTCGCGACGTGAAGAAAAGAGGTCTGCATAGTGAAGATGATGCTGTAGAAATGTGTGTTGGGAGGAATGTGTTGGTTGCTTTTGCCGTGCGGTATGAGGAGGTACTTATAGGTATCCCTGTTCCGGCTTCGAAGGAACCTCTCCGGCGGTCGTTTGGATAAAGGGGAAACGCACTCGTAAAAATTACTATTTGGGGTTGAAGACGTGCGCCGCATGAGCAAGAAAGTACGGGGGCATTGTACGGGTTATGCGGGTGCGCTGCCGTGGTCTGCGCAATTCCTTCCGAGGCGAATGCAGGAAATCGAAGCGGTACCTGGATTTCGTTGCAGCGAACCTGTGGACAACGAAGTCGGTAAGTAAAGATACAAGTCGATGCCACGAGGTTGACCTTGTTCATCGTGCTGGGACTTCTGAGTGTCACCTCGCTAGTCCATTCCGGGTTTTCCTCTACACATGAGTGTGTTTCTTGTAAGACGATGGCCCAAGATTCCAGACATTATCTCAGATATCATCAAGTCATGACCGACACACCGGTCCTCGCATCTAAGCAACCAACAGATCAGCAGCCCAGCCACCATCCGTGACTTGAGTTAGCCGATGTAAGATCACATCATGGGGATATCTTTTGCACCTGGCTATTCCCGTTTAACGTCCCCGCTTCACTCCAAACGACCTGTAGTCAGCGATAAACAAGCTGACGGTACTGTGGCCTCAGGCTCGGTGGGTTACAGATTCCGACATCAAGGCGAGTTGAGCTGTCTCACGTAAAGAAGACCGCTTCGAAAGATGCTTGATAGTTTCAGAAGCCCGAAAAGCGCGTCTGAACTCTAGGAGGGCACACATGAAGACGGTGTTAGAATCGGCATCCAACTCTGCGCTCTACTTCTACGGCTATCCTCCGTAGGGCATGAGTGTAACATAATCCTGTCGACTGATGCACCGCCAGCCTGTCTTTGGGGTAACGCAGTGGGCCGTGGACGGCACATGTCCATGGTCCCGGTCGATGCCTGGTGCTTACGAACTGCTACCTGGACGGTGGCCGAGAAGACCTAGCGAGGACCGAGAAAACCGAAGGCCAGTTGATGAGTCGCACCCTTGACCTTGAAGAGTTGAGTGAGAAATACGGGTCCAGGGCAGCCGGTGGTCAGCCGGGTGGTGTGCCCGAGGAAGTCGGATCTACTCTGGAGGACTCGGGCAGTTGCAGTGGTGGTATTGCCCAGGGTAACGTCAGTTTTACGTAGCGTATATACGCAGAAATGGGTTTAGACAAAAATGCCTGCGTCCAGTACCAGAGGCTGAAGGGGACGTTGGCGGAGGAGTCAAGGCCGCGAAAGGCGATGGACGTAGGTGGCGTCAGATGAAGTCTAGGGTTAAGGTTCGAGACCTGCAACGATGACTGTTCGCCGACGACAACCCTCTCGTAGATCCGCACTCCGTGTTCTGTATCCTCTCTCCGGCTAATCCTCTCAACTCTAAGTCTACTCTATGATCTCTCAAACATTCCAACCGAGTGGATGTCTCGATACGGTCGAATTCGCGCACGCAACCGACCCCGCCGCACCGAGCTGGATTCAATAAACCGGGTGGACATCGTCCTCAGTGCCGCTCCTTAGATCGCTGGGTCACACCAACTTGCATCTTCCTGAACCCTCCGAATGTATCTACGGACCGTGCAATGCCTCGTGTCGTAGGCGATCCCACTACTCTGCCCACTACCATGGCTGTTTCGGTCTCGGGCGAGGACGTACTGTTGCCACTATGATCTGCAGCAGCGCATTGGCCCATTGCTTCTGCTAACATGGACATAGAGTCTGATCTGACTGCAACATGGGGCTCAATGACTGCGGCGCACGCTGTTGGGACGTTGCCGAGGCTGGTGGATGCAAGGAATGAGTATACAAGGGTGATGTGTCGGCTACCATTCGCCGGGATTGGCGGAGTGCCAAGGTGCGCCGGAATCACGAGTTCAGAGAGGATCATTTGCTGAAGTACATGTACAGCTTACTTTGTCAAGATACGGGCTGGAGGAACCAGGATATGGTTGTACATTCACGCCTTTATCGCCAATTACGCAGACTATGGATATACAACCTCAGTCGTCGCAGGACCCATGTTGGGCGCATTGTGTATCCTTCGCCCTTCTTTCGTAGCGCATTTTAGCGCGGTCATCCATGTGGCCGTGCTGTGCAACGTCGCGCACTTTGTCAGAGTGGCGCCCTACGAGTATCCCGCCCTCTACACTACAACGATGTCGTCAGGTCAATCGTTAACTACGCGACGGAGGACGTACATGTTTGGAATCGGCGCGGCGAGCGCGGGAAGTGCAAAGAGACAGATGGTGGCGTAGAGGTAGAAGAGTTGCATGGTGTATGGTGGGTAGTGGGTGTATGGTTGGTGTGCGGATGTGCCAGTGCTGGCGATGCCACGAATGAAATGGCGGTATATATACACAAGCCGTCACTGCGCCTGTGCGTTTAAGTTCTTATTGCACGAGAGGTGGGGCTTACCATCTATCGCCAGAGACTAAGAGTACCACCATGAAGACAAGATGTGCGAGGGTCAACCCTTGATTATCTCCTAGATGGACGACTGGGCGCGCCTGCCAATGCGATAGCCCATGCAATAGGTGCCTCAGATGCGATTCAAGCGCGTGAAGTACGGCTATGGTACAGGGAGTAGTGTGGGATACGCGTAATCGTTCTCTAAGCTTTATCTGAGTTTCAATTCCCAAGCATACACCGCGGTCTGTGTGCTGAGATTTTGAAACGCGATATCGATGGACGTTTGATGTTCAGACCCGACTCTCAGAGCTCTCCGTTCTAACAGGGACAAGTGTAGCTGAGCGGTGACGCTTGCCTCTGTACAGGCGAGGTACGGCAGAGTAGGCGATACTCTGCGGCACGGGAGTCCCTCGCTGGAGTGCTCACAGACTTGCGCTCATTGAGAGCACAATGGGGAGCTGCTTGGTGGCTGCATACTTCCTAGCGAAGGCTACCGACTGCCCATCATGCAATCCGCAAGCTGCCGGCCTGAGGTTCCCACACCTCAAGCGCGTTATTGTGGTTGAGGTCAGGCATGACTGTGGTGCAGCGCAATTAATATTGCCACGCAGTCCTCATTGTTGAGGCGGGGTTGGCCCAGGCCTTTAGCCGCCCGTCACAATGAGCGATGTCAATTGTTGCGAATGCCGTTCCCTGCGGAATGTACCACCCTTTGTGTGGGCCATGCAACCACCTCGAGGTCGTTTGCTGTGGTTGGACGACACGTTTATAAGTAACTCAGGCCGTCTTCCTTCTGAAGCCCATCATTTCCTGCGCAACCGTCGCCAGTCGACAACCACCCAGCCTGTCATGCCTTTCTTCGAAACCTCCACCAGTCGCGCGCCGCTCGCCCCCTCACAATTGAGCCCCGCCGACTTCGCCCAGCTTTCAATCTGGCTCTGCAACCCCGTTACCCCCACCAATCCCCGCACCGTATCTTGCGAGTGGGGTAGTAGCAAACACCAGTGCTCGGGGCGACTAGACATGACCAAGCCCTCGAGTAACACATTCTGGCACCTCAAACACGAGCACCCTGATGTGCATTTCCGCACCGACGACTATCACAACATGGCTTGCAAGTGGAAGGACTGCGGAATGCGCGCAGACTTCAGACACGCTGCACAAGCGGAAGACTGGATCCACAGGCACATTCTCGAGCATAGCGGAGCCCGCGCCGCGATCGAAGGACGCACGATGTACCGCTGTGCGCTCTGCAAGCGTGTTATCGACCTGTACAAGGGTTCATGTGTGGAACATATGCGCAAGTGTATCACAGAGACACTGTTCCTCGTCTCCGCAGGCGATCTCAGGGGTTACGGTGTCGCTGTGCGCAGCTGTGATTCAAAAGGAGAGTGGACAGAGGTTTACGTTCGAGCGACGGGAGAGCATGCTGTCTGGAGGAGGGATTCCACCGGGAGGTGGGTGAACCCGCTGACTGGGTTGATTACAGATCTGCAAGGAGGCGATATGGACGGGATAGCAGCGGTATTTGGGAATGCCCTTCATGTAAGATAGACTTGTGAGGTCTGGAATGATACTACTTGGCTTCGCTTGACGCATGGGGTGTGGGCTCACAAATGTGTCGTGTATGTCGCAAAAAAATCAGTCAGAGCGGCGAGCAAGCTGAACAGGAAAGTCAGTAAGAGTGTCCGAACGTGGGCCCACCAAATGCGTCAAATGCGTCACGGTGAGGCGCGGCACGTTCGCGCGACGCGGGCCTCGTTCACCATCGCAAACTGCCGACGAATAAATCCCGCTATTTGTCCCGGGCCCGCGTGTATTCGTAGGAGTTATTAGAAGATCAACAAATACGCCAATGGACACACAAGTGCAGGGGTCCATTGCGAGTCGTGATATAGAGCAAGGAAGATCCAGAGAATACATGGTGTATATATACACAGGTACTAGAAAATCTATCGTGATGTCCGTAAGAAAGATCGTACTACACTGAAAAGTCCACGACGTTGCCGTGTAGCCTCATCCTCGCTCTCCTTGATGTTGTTCTCCCGGATAACCTTGAGGAAGACGCTCTCCAGCGACGCACGCTCTACACTATAGTCGGCGAACTCGCTTTGGGTGGCGAGGATGTGAAATAGTTGAGAAAGTGAAAGGTCGTTCGTGATTGGGACCTCCAGTCGAGTTGCCACGTCGTCGGCCATACGGGCTCCCGGTATCCGAGCGATTAGGTCGCGAGCGCGCACCAGATCTTCACGCGTACGGGCAGAGAGATGGACTTCGTAAGCTGCAAAACGGTCCACAAGGGAATCGGTCGTGCCGGACACTGGTATTCAGAGGGTCAATACGGTGCTGAGAGAAGATGTGGAGTCGACTGACCCAACAAGCGCTTGGCGATGATACCGACTCTACCTGCCAGTGCGGCCGCTTCCTCCATGGAATCTGAGTACATTGAGTTCGCGACCCAAGTACCTGTTAGGTTGATGAGGCTTACGGGTCGTAATCACGATCGCTTTGCCAACAGCCACTCTTCTGAGGGTGATCCACATATCACGCTTCATCTTCGCGTCGATGCCCGTCGAAAACTCGTCAATAAGGACAACCGATGGGTTGCCTATCAGACCTCTGTTAATGAAAGGTGCATCCATAGCTGAACATGAAGCCTACCGATGAGAGCGATGGCAAGAGCCAGCTTGCGCTGATTGCCGCCAGACAGCTGACTGGCGTGTCGATCGGCATACTGAGCTAAAGCAGTAGCTTCCATGAGAGCTTCGACATCGTGACCCGCGAGTCGACCAAGGCCTTTCAGGCGCGCGTACACGAGCAGATGCTCACGCACTGTGAGCTGTGTATCGATCGCCGTGAACTGCGGGCAGACTCCTAGCGCTAACCGTGCAGAACGGGGATGACGAATGACAGAGACACCATTGATTAGCACGTCGCCGTGCTCCGGTATAACTTCCCCTCCTGGGCAACAAGATCAGTAAAAGAGTCATACGCATAAGTCTGCCTTCTGACGCACGGATGATGTTAAACGTTGTCGTCTTGCCAGCACCGTTGGGACCCAGTAAGGCGAAGATGGTGTCTTCCGACACGCCGAGGCTGACATCGTCCACAACCGTCTTAGCCTGTCGCCCGTTCCCGAACGTCTTGGTGATACTGTCCACGCAAAGCGCATCGCGCTCATTCGGAGCGTCAGGATCCTCCTTCTCAACGTCATGGGCATCTACCTCATTCAGGCCTGTTGTGACTGCGGGATATCGGCGAGTCGAGCGTAGACCAGTACGGTGTAACACAGAACCAGAGTCTGTCCAGACCAAGATGATGAAGAGGGCGATTGAGTATAGGATGAGGTAGACGATCGGGCCGCCGTATCGCGTAATGACCCCGAGCTCGGAAGCTGTGACGGACTGGTCGCCAGTGCAGGCAAGAGAGAAGAGGTTCACAGAAACGAATGCCGTTCGGAGCTGCACTCAAGTTAACCTCAAGTCAGATCACCTCTAATGAGATACGCACTATACTAGCCACGGGTGACACAAGCGATAATGTAAAATCTGTTCGAGTCGTGTTAACTGTGTTTGGAGCAATGTATAGATTTGCAACGTACGAATGATCGTGATGATGGAGGCAGACTTGGATGTTTTCGCGTAGGTTAGCGTCAGAAGGTATGCTGCGATGTACGCCTGAGGACTTCGGTGTAAGTCGGTCGTTGTAAAGAGGAGCGTTATATACGCACAGTGAACATGATAATCTGGTACCCAGCCGCAATAGCAAAGGCCGCTAATGGCGATGAGGTGACCAGGCTGACGACATACGCGAAGAGTGCACCCGTCACGCCATATAGTGTCAAGATGAGCCACTGAATGTAGATGAGTATCATGTGGGCGCAAAGGGAGAGATGCACGTACAAAGAAGCCCAGTCCATGGAACTGGTTGGAAGCGGCAGAGAAGACAATCGTGATAACGGTCGACACGATGACCACGAAGATCGAGTCGAACATAACGTGTCCTAGCCATAAACCGACAGGATTCGAAAGGCCGTTGGAAAACTGCATTGCTTGAACCGACGAACGACGTTCGCGGCTGACGTACAACGAGAAGAATGCGGGATAAACGGCCTGAGATATTATGAGCTGACTCTGTATTTGCATAGAGGAGATAACGCACCATTGCAGCACCAAAGAATGCCACCCATTTGAGTGCTACAAGGGTCTCCGTATCCACTGCGGGGAATGGCTCGTAGTACGCCTGGATGAGAGTAGGCACGCTGGGATCCGAGCCGAGAACTCGGTTGAACAGGAGGTTAGAAGCTAGGTTGAGCATGATGAGCCCGGTGATGCCTGGCGGTGACGCCTCCCAGGCCACCAGAGCCTGATTCGAGTCGTTGAGGGAGATACCACCGCGTGTAAGGTCTCGGTAGTTCTGGTGTATGCCGCTCGTGAATGCAGCCGGCGAGGTGAAGTTCTGCCCTGCGATGAGCGCGGTGCTGTTGCCTAGCTCGCGAATGAGACCGGGCGGGTACTGCTGTATCGCATTTGCAGAGTCAAGGAATGACAAGAAGCTGACAGGTGATGTCGGAAGATAGAGCGAGAGGCTGGTCGAGTTGACGAAGCGCGTCGTGCAAGATTGCGGTCGGTTGGCTATGAAGAAAAGTGGCACACAGGCGCCCGCGATGGCGACGATGAGCATAAGGACGGGCGTGAGCCAACTTCGGCGGGCGATAAGTAGCCGTTTATGGAAGATAGTGGTAGCCTGTCGCAGCGGCGACAACTTGCGGCCGTTCGAGAGGTGCAACTTTGGGCTCAGATCAACACCGACATGCTCTAACGTGGCGGGCGAGCCAACATCGTCGCTCTTCTGCGTCTGCGTTGCTGAAGGCGTCTCATCCGTTACTGGGTCCACCTTCTCTTCTTCAAGAGTCTTCTCCGGATCGTGCATGAGGTTGAGGAAGATGTCTTCTATGCTGGTGCCTTGTATGTCATAACGAGCGATCCCAAGCTCCTGGCCGTTCTCTTCGAGAAGCTGCAAGGTGCGCTCGACCTCGCTCGTCTCCTTAGAGCGCAAGTGGTAGAGAGCGCGATGCGGCGGAGAGACTGACATGCGAGTCTCCGGAGCAACCGTGCGGATGCGGTCGAGCACGTCTGTACTGGACTTCTTGAACGCAGTCTCTGATTCGAAGCTGACGATTGCAGTGTAACCCTCCCCGAGCGAGGACTTAAGCGCGACGGGCGAGCCAGATGCCACGAGCTTGCCCGGTGCAGCCAGAATGGCGATCTCGTCCGCGAGCAAATCGGCCTCGTCAAGGAACTAGAGGCGTGGCATGAGTGATTAAGCCTTGAACTTGAAAACGTAGGCATACATGAGTGGTAAAGATCACAGTTCGCTCATGACGGACGTTTGTCAACGTGCGCCAGAGTGCACGTCGCGAGAGCGGATCGACACCAGACGTACACTCGTCAACAAGCACGACTATATTAAATTAGATCGAATCGCCGGGGGAGACCAAGAACGCCACGTACTCTTCGATCCGCCAACAAGACCAATTGCGAGCTGTAGCTTCCTCTTCTGCCCGCCCGAAAGTGTATGCGCGTTGGAGCCTGACTTGCCAGCGAGATCGCAGTCAAGCAGCAATTGACCCAGGTCTTCCTTGGCGCTCAGCCCCGCGTCAGAGTGCTTCACCGCCTGCCATACCCGCAGAGTCTGCAGGCAGGTTAGCTCGGGGAATAGAACGTTCTTCTGCGGCACTATGCCGAGGGGGCCCCGCGGAGGTTGCTCCGCACCGCCTTCGAAGGTGACGGAGCCTGAGGTGCGCCCAAGTAGGTTAGCCAGGATAGACAGAGTCGTCGACTTTCCAGCTCTATTCACGAATCTCATTTGCAAGTTCGTAACGCATCAAAGTTCACACGTACCCATTCGAGCCGAGCAACACGAAGATACCATGCTTTGGTACGTCGAAGCTGAGGTTGTCCACGGCGACGACGTCACCTCTACTCTTCCGCAAGAACGGAGGCGGGAAGGTCTTCCTAAGATTGCGCACGGATATGGCGGTGTTGGGGTCAAGAATGACAGTATCAGATCCCACGGTCTGACCAGGGCGGCGCTTCCAGAATTTCCAACGGGACTGGTGCTCTGAATGGGGATTTCGTGCGTCGTATAGCCTCCTCTCAAGGAGGACAGCGAGGTAGGGCCAGAGGAAGATGTCAATCTAGCGATACGGTCAGCAACGACCGGAGCTCCCAAGTTACTTGTACGCTTACGATGCCCGCGATAAGGATAGGCAGTAGGCGCATGCCGCTGTCAGGATCCGGGTCGACCACGCTCGTCGGTATCTGGTGCACCTCAAATCCAGCCATAGACCGTAGAGCAAAGATGTAGTACGCAGGAGGGAAGACCAGCGTGAAGATGAACGCGGTCCCATCTCCCACAGCTCCAAGAACCAAGGCAAATATAGCGAACACGATAGACAGGAACGTAGAGACGACTGCTGCCAGCTGTGGACTGTTACCGAAGAATGATCCGACGAACAAAGACCAGCTGGCGAGACTGAGACCCATGATGAGATGCACGACAAAGACAAGGCCGCCGTTTGTGCCGCTGAAGATTTGGAAGTGCCAGATGATGCTGACAATCGTCCATGCGGGAAGGTAAGCCAAAGTAATGCTCACAAGCCATGATCTGCGCTGTTGAATAAACTCGTCCCCTTTGGTGGACAACGACGTATACTCACAAGATGCGCGCGCTGTCCAGCAGTCCCATCACTTTCAGATGTGCGGTCAGGCCCAAAGCCCGTTCACCCATAAATGATCCGGGAAGCTGGTATACGATCCCAACGAAGTCGATAAATCTGTAGTCTGGTCAATACTCTGCCATAACACATATGCACGCCACCTACAGCGCCAACACAAGAAGAGTGCGTAAGCCACGGATGTAGCCTTCTCAATAGTGAGCGAAACTACCGGATCCGCACAAGCCTGTACGTACTAAGGCGCGTGTGAGTACTCTGTTCTTCATTCGTCTCCTGCGTGAAAGGCCATTCCTGCGGCGTGGGCACAGATTGCCCTGTTCGTAATTGTATGATGGCCTACAGGGCACAGTCACAACGCTGCTCCACTGATCTGAAAGGCTATGCAAACCGAGTCTATAGCCCATTGAAGGGGCAAGATGCGCTTCTCGTAGTCGCTGTTGTGGCTGACGACGTCTATGTGGAACAACCCGCCGTCTGCGCGGATAGTATAGTTGACAGGTGCTCCCGGTTCCGAAGGCAATGAGTTGAACACCACACCGGCCCAGCACTCGCTGAACAAGTTGAAATTCTGAGGACACAAGCTAGGAATGATATCCGCCGAGGATGCTTGCTTCACTGCGCTGAGTTGCGCGTGCGAGAAGCCAGATGTCACACGAGACATAATGTCGGATGGGGATGCAAAAGTATTGATCTCCCCATTCGTAGCATCTGCCCAATATAGTGTGAAGTCAGGGTCGAATTGGCCAGAGAGGCTGAAGACAGAGGTTGGATCGCCGATGCCGAAATTGCTAGGCTTCACCAGGAAGACCTGCGCGACAGCCAAGAAGATGCCGTAAGCAATGGGAAGAATCAAGCATCGCAGAATATTCAGCTACGAGAAGCATTAGCATCTGTTGTAAGTTCAGGAATAAACCGCGCACCAATAGATGGCTCCGAAGCACAATCCAGTTCTTCACGAACAGCGCGCCGAACTGGCGCCAAAACAACGACGGCATTACTCTTCAGTTCGTCGTCTAAGCCTATGTCGGTCTCCAGAGCATGGTGGTGGTACGAGATCAAGATCCGCAGCCGTGCTGGAGTAGTCTCTCATGGCCGACACGCTCGGGCGCTTGACGCGTACACACGCGATACATCGCCTCAGAGACACCCGACGGAACGTACCAAACGGGCAGCGTAGCCCGCATATGATGTATATATGCACCCAGCGACCGTACCGCATGCGCCGAAGAGAAACTCAAGAGAAAATGTCTCCTTCCATGAAGACGGTCGTCGTCAACGGTGACAACGCCCGTACGTAGTGACGGTACCGCCTTCCTCAAAACGCGCGGGCGGCCCGAATCGGACCGAGACGCGATTGAAGACGCGCGACGCGTCGAAACGCGTCGCGTCGCGCTCTTTCTGTCCCTGAACACCACCTCAGTCACTCGATGCACGCCCATACATCAGCAAAGGTACGGCTGTTGCGCTAGAACTTGAGTCAAATGTCTGACTAGTGGGTTAGAAACAAGAAGAACGCGTCGCTGCGTTGCAGAAGGAGGTTGAGGAGTTACAAAAGACCCTGGGGTACGCGTCTGTACTGCGTCTCCCGCACGTTTTCGCATGGTGACGATGGCTGTCAGAGAGGAAGTAGATGCAGAGAAGATTGTATTCAAACACATCAAGCTTTTGCACCGCTACAATGAGGCGAAAGACGCGACACAGGTACGCCCACAACGCGTTGCCACTCTAAGCTCCCTTTCTCATGGCGCCTCTTTGGTACGCAGATCTTGATCGGGAAGGTGAGAATCATATGCCAAATATCTGACTGTGGTGCTTAACTCATACTTAGCTTGCGGCGCATAAACAAACGACGATACGGCAGGTGCATGAGGACCTTGGTCTGGAAAACGACGACTAGCTGCCTGTACGCCTTTCTAATTTTGGACATGTACTCTTGCACTGTATTCTGGACGGACAATGATGTAATAAGTGTAAGTTATCAGGCTTACTATGCGTGCTTATCAGGGTAGCAATAGATGGTCCCACTGCTAGTAAGAACGCGCAGAGTAAGTATATGGTTGGTCGAGTCATTGAGGCGAAAGCCGATCCCAAGCGCGCAGACAGAATGGCAACCGGAGCCTCGAGAACTCGCGAGGCAGATACAGATCAGCAGCATAGAGACCTGTATGCAGAACCCGATCCACGAGGTCAACTGGTAAAGCTGAAGCCTTGATGATAGGATTGTATGTAGAAGGTCTATTGAGTCTACGAATACATATAATGGAGTCAGTGCAGATGCATACAAAGTGTGTAAAATTATTACGGCAGCGTATAAATATTGTGCGATAAGTCGGGTAACCGTACGCCAATCATGCAATGACTGCGATAGCCTGGGGCGATGTGGCAGGAAGCCCATCTGGGTCTTCACCCGTGGAATCCGGGGTGGACATGAACTCGGACATGGTCGTCCTTTCAAGCTCATCAGTTGGGATGGGACACAGCAATAGAGAAAGAGCACGTACCCAGTATGCGGATTTTCATTGGCATCGGCCGCAGAGGTCGCGGGTGGCTCTACGGCTGTAGAAGAGGCCTCTGCAGTGGTCGCAGGTGCAGTCGCTTCAAGCGTAGCATCCTTGTTCAGTCTTGTGCCATCAGGCGCTATGTTACAATGCCTGCTCAATCGTGAGCAACTTAATGCACGTGGCCATCAGAGCAATAAGAGCTCACTCGACCATCTGCGACCAATAACTCTCGAAGTCATACTCGAAGTTGTAGTCGCCGCCCAGATCAGCGTCGAGCTGAGATTTAGGAACGAGCTCAAAGAGATCCGGATTGAAGCGCATCTTGTCGCGAGTTACGGGGTCAAGGAAAGGTTGGATGCCAGAGTAGAAAAACCTGTAAGGTTAAAGATCAATTCTTGAAGAAAGGACAGTCAAGACGACCCTTTGACGTACTTTAGGATCATAGGAAGATTTGTAACAATCGCGCGCCCTAACCTCTCGCAATAGTGTTGCTGTAGTATGACAAGAACCTTGCTTGCTACCGAGACGGAAGGGTTCGTGCGCAAGCTCGTACTCTTGTAGTCGACAATGATCATAAGAGACTCTTGGCCAGGCGGCATCAGATCCGTGGCACGCTCTCTGAAGGGGCTTTGATATGCGTTTACGGGCACAAGAGATGCATAGGACGTACAGTACCCAGACCAGGTGTCGCAGTTGCCGCGGGGACGTTTGTGTGTTCTCTCTACCGGGTCGCATGTAGATGATCGGCCTTCCGTCTGCATTTGGTTAGTTGTGGCACCTTGGAACGTACCAACGTAAGGCATTCCGTACCTGGCAAAGAGCGTTCAAATGACGCTTCAAGCAATGCAGTAGTAAAATGCCAACGTACCAACATCAAATCCAGTCAAGATACTGGACAGAGATATTATTATGAGCCTGTCAAATGTCAAAGCCGGGTACGCACATCTTCCCAGTCTCGGCCTCGATCTTAACTTCTTCTGGCGGGATGAGCTCTGGCTTGTACTCGCGCCTCCACTCGAGAGTCTTTTGAATACGCTTCTTGCCGTCCTCAAGCTTCCACTTCGCTGCGCGTATATATCGCGGGATGGTTTCGGGGCGCGCAAGCCATCGTGCCTCCCATTCCGCGTACGGGTCCGAGTCAGGCAGACGTAGACTTTGTGCGTACTGTCGCGTGTCATGGTTGGCGCAAGTCCCTACCACACATTCTGGGTGACTCACCTCGCGCAATACCTCGATCTTTGCTTTTTGCTCCTCGTTATACGTCCATATAGGCTTCACGACCGTGCCGGGCGCGGGTTCGAACAGGATCTTGTTCGTTTTGGACCTGATACTTTTGGTGTCGGACATGTCGTCGTGGTTGGAGGCAAATCGCGCAGTGCCCACGCATACACCGCGCGATGTGCGTAGGGGTTCTTGGTCAACCAATTGCTGATTCCGGCGGGCGGCGAGACCGAGGCGCGTTGAGCGAGCTGACACAGACGTGATCGCGTCGTCCGGCTCCGGCTCCGGTCCGCGCCATCCACTTCGGTCCGAAGGCGTGCGCTCAGCGTGCACTGCTTGTTTCCTCCCATCATGGAGCTCAATGAGTGAACGTCTGGCAGTGGTATACTTACTGCACATTTTACCGACCTGCAACTATCTAGACGCCGTGTCTTTGCCTCTGCGACGTGTCAGATCAAGGATGTGATGATCAAGTCCATGAGAAAGGCATCTTAGCGCCCATTGTTGGCGGTACAACTGTTCCGCTTCGTCTAGGCCACGGAGCCTGATAATACTGCAATACTTCTGCAGCGCGCTGCCTTACCTCCATGACACCTCAACCTTGTTGCATCTCGGGCCATTGTCATTGGTGTGCTCATCGCAGAATAGATTACGTTCCCTCTCCGAGTACTGGCAGCATCAGCAATCCCCTTCACGCCACGCACTAAAGACTTTCTCCTGGTCTGCCCGCAAGGCTTCTAGGCGGCGGAAAGAAAAGCAATCACAGCGCGTCACTTTGCGTTGTCGAAGCACACCGTGCTTACCTTACCATTAGACCTGGATGTTACAGTGAACAACGCGTCTGACGTCGACGGTGCCGGACGACTTCAAGTAGTTTACCGGGCAAGTCGGGCACGCCGACGTTTTATCCCGTGGATCTTCAAGAAACGTGTCGTAGAGAATACTTATAAAGCTCGGCAGCCTTGAATCTGCCCCATCTCGTCACAATGTCTACCTCCTCAGTGTTCGTCGACATCAACGAGTTCCTAGCTCTCGACCTGGATTATGTCATCGTTGGTGCGTCTTCCGATGTTCAATACACTTGTATGCAAACTAAATCGAGCAGGCGGTGGCACGGCCGGCTTTCCTCTAGCTGTGCGACTCGCCGAGACGCCCGGTGTACGCGTCGGAGTCCTTGAAGCCGGCGCACACCACACAGATGACCCCATGCTGGACCAGCTGCGTACGTTGACGTCTATCCAACATGTAAGCCGGACGCTCACAGTGCACACAGGCTACATCGGCGCCAGCCATGGCAACCCGAAGTACGAGTGGTGCGACAAGACCGAACCGATACCCTCTCTCGACGGGCGCGTAATGGACACCCCACGCGGCAAGATGTTCGGCGGGTGTACCGGTATAAACCATACCGCCTGGGACCGCGGCTCCCGCGCGGACTACGATGCATGGGCGCGCTTCGGTGGCGCGGGCTGGTCCTTTGACGAGCTGCTGCCCTACTTTAAGAAGGCCGAAGACGCGCGCTCTGTAAAGGAGAACCCAAACCTGTTCATCCCCGCATCGACTGATGTTGTGGGCGCTGATCTTGAGGGGAGTATGGGGACGACGGGTCCGGTAAAGGTTGCTTATAATGAAACGGAGACGGATGTATCAGGAGTATTCGTCCAGACGTGGAATCGATTAGGCGTGCCTACGAACGCGAACCCTGTGCGTGATCCAGCACCTACCTGCTCTTATCACACGGACTGACCTGATGGAAAGTTTGGAGGGGAGAAGCAAGGTGTCGCTAATATCGTACGTGCGGTCGACATAGAGGCCGGGAAGCGCACAACCTCGGCCTCTGCTTACCTCCCTCTGGCGAACCCGGATAAGGTCAATGTTCTACTGGGGGTTCAGGTTCGCATTCCCACCGTGGCGCATTTTGAGCTCCATGTTCATTCGTACTAGGTTACCAGAGTCGTTTTTGACGAAGGGGGCTCGGATGGTGACGATCGCCGACTTTTCGCGTCTGGCGTTGAGTTCACCATCAATGGAGAGGTCCATCGAGTGCGCGCTAAGAAGGAGGTCATACTCTGTGCGGGCGCGTTTCGTTCTCCGGCTTTGCTTGAACTCTCTGGGATTGGTACCTCGGCGCATCTTAAGGGCCTGGGCATAGAGCCGCTGGTCGATCTGCCGGGAGTCGGAGAAAACTTGCAGGATCAGTTGTTTGTGCCGGTGCAGTATCGACTGCAGCCTGAGATCAAGACGAAGGGTAAGCTTACGCAGACGCCTCTCGTCCATCCATTACGAACGCTAACTTGCTTCAAACAGACCTATTCCGGAACGACCCTGATTTTGTCAAAAGAGAAGAGGCTCGATAGTGCGCTCAATCTTCGTGATGCATCTTCACGCTTGCTGATTGTCGCAGCGCCGAGACCAGGCGGGGGTGGGTTATGACCACAAATGGAGGGGCTGCCTTCCTCCCTCTCGCACAGACCGCAGACTTGGCGACCTACTCCACTCTACTGGCCCGGATCGAAACACTCATCCAGAGCGAGGGGCCCACAGCGCTGCAGCGTGCGCAATATGCCGCACAGCTCGAGATGCTGAAGGCACAGAACACGCCGACGTTCGAGTTTTTGCACTTCGCTGCCGGGTTCGTGAGTCCACAGCCTGGAGAGGTGTACACCGTGTTGGTTTCTGGTCTCTTGGTGCCCAATCTAAGCTCTTTGAACACTCTTGGATCACGTTGTCTAACCTTCATCTTTTACAGGTGCCCTTCTCACGCGGTTTTGTGCACATCAAGTCCATCGATGCATCCGTGCCGCCCCAGATTCAACCAAACTATTACGGAAACGAACTTGGTACAGTCCTACTCGCGCATACACATCTCAACATACAATAACACAATCAATTCAGACATGGATCTTTCGCTTGCTGCCTTCGACAAGTATGATAAGTTCGCAGGCTCTGCCCCATGGAGTGATGTTACACTCGAGCGACAACTGCCGCCTATGCCGACGCGCAAGGATCTCGAGGGATACGTCAAGAAGAGTTGCTTGGTAAGTCGCATACTACGTCTGGCTTGTGTAGTCCTTCGCCTGACCTAGTGTCCAGTCGAGCGGACACATCGTCGGTACGGCGGCTATGGCCCCTCGCGAAATCGGTGGCGGCGAGTTGTTCGCTCACCTGATCCCTGGATACTATCCTGAATGTGACCATAACAGTCGTCGGAGGCGATTTGAGGGTGCACGGCACAAAGAATCTACGCGTCGTTGACGCCAGCGTGTTCCCGATCGCCGTTGCCGCGCACACACAGGCTACAGTGTATGCACTTGCTGAAAAGGTGATTTTGATCGTATACTTCATTATCCGCTTGCTAAAACTATATAGGCTGCTGATATCATCAACGGTGGCGCGTACGTTTTGAAGGCATAAGCCAGGCTGAGCGCACATTATCCTGCCGAGTCGTTCGAGGACAGCGTACGATGACATGTTTGCCCGCACGCACGATGTTTGGGTCTGGAAAAGACTTGTGTCTATATTACCTTTTATACAGGACCCCTTCGTAGCCTGAGTTCAAACGTGGGGCCAGGTCATATCGATAGCTGGGTGGGAACCAGACATCTTCTTCTACCGCGAGAACCTGGCTATGCTGCTCTGTGAGTGAGCCAATCCAAGGACTACCGATGTTAGCCGTCAAGGCACGCTTGCAATTGGAGCCGTTCTTTCTCGTTAGTAAGTCTGCTCCTGCCCCTCGCGGATAGACGGACAGCACTGATCTTGTGATGCTAGGAAGTTCCCCTACCATTGCTGCCAGCCCTCTTTCCTGCGGATGAGCCCTGGCGTAAATCGCCTTCTTTTCCCATCGGAGGAGTCCCTGGCGTAGGCGGCTGTTCCCAGTGGCAGAGCCCCTGGCGTAGACGGTCTTATTTCCCACTGGTCCACTGATGCTGACAGCCTTCTTTTCCAGCGTAGAACCTTCCTTGCGATCTTCAGATATAGACGGGCAGTGCTATGCCACGGATTGGTGGCAGTTACGACGACTCTTGATGGATTCTATAAGGGCCTTTGATACTACCAGACACGCCGTCAAGTATCGCGCATGCACACAATGCGCAGATGAGTTTTTGAGCGCTGGAGGTCTGAGTCCCAGGTATTGTATCTTCTGTGCGATAGTTCAGACCAAGCCGGGGCAATGAAACGTGGCAGTGTACACCTATATGCGACTCGTCCGTCTCACACATACTAATCGAACCGCCTGGGGATTTGTTAGGAGCCCGAGACAACATCACGTCCGCTAAGGACCGGTCTGCATCTATACGATGCGAACACAGGTTCTACGTATAAGCCTGATGTGTCTCTAATGGGTTCGTTTGGGGATTTGTTGAGAGCCCGAGACAACATCACGACTGCATCTAAGTATATGAACATTGCTGGAGCACAACATCTCGATCTTCAGCCCCAGGATCGTCTCAGGTCTCTTCACCCTCTTGCGTCCCCCTCTACTTGACATGCTGTCTCACGTCAGGATTGCGGTCTACTCCATCATTGCCTGCCATGTGGCCATAGTTTCTTTGGCCGTGCCTGTTGAGCCGGACTCTTTCGCTCACCAGCTTGGCTCCCGCAACACCGCGCCTATGTTTATCAACCCGGGTGACACCATCCACACCCTGAATAGTCAGCTCGGTGAGTCTATTTCGTTACATATCACAGTCCCTCGTTTTTTATGAGCCTGTACTTTTAGATACCCCCATTTCGAACACTCCGACGATCGCGCTCAATACCGTGAACGTGAACGTGCCTATATATATGAGCAAGGCGCTCGTCGTGGGCGACGCCCAGAAGTGCGACAACAAGTCTATAACAAGCCAGCACTACTCTCTCCTCTTCCTCTCTATTATCATGAATGTATGTATGGCTTGCATTCTTTGGTGCTACGTATGCCGATCGCAATGACCTACAGCTTATGCTATCGGCAATGTACAAGAAGTACCATTACCGCGGCGTGGTCCAGATGCTCAAGTTAGTGGTAGAATGTTTCCTGAAGATACAAAGGCTGACTCGTGCTCTCAGAGATATCATAGCCGCTCTCATCTTGATCTTGCTCAAGCTCGTTGGAGGCTTCCTTGCGATCAATCGTCAATCTTATCGTCCACTCGCTCTCATGTACGGAGGCGCCGCGCCTGCCTCTGATGATTGATATTTCTCCGTGTAACTGTATTAGGTCCTGTATGCCCCGCGTCCGTTGTCTGTATATGATAGCGCATATAGTCGCATTTGCCGGTGAACTGCATTGTGCGCCGCCGCGCCGAAAAGCGGGGGCCGGATGCCACGCGAGACGCACGCAACGCGGCACCGGAAGCTTTCCCGCGTTGCGGCCTGGAACTGACAGCTTGCCTCCTGCCACAACCTGCCCGCCATGGCGAGCAGCTCACTCTCCTCTGTGGTCTCCAACCTCGTCCGCGCCCAAATGGGTTCTGCTTTGTCTAATAATGTTGATGATGCCGACTTGGACCGACATGTTGCCGAGCTGATTATGAAAGAGGCAAAGGAGAAGGCGGAGAAGTATAACACCACAGACGGGATACGCGCGTACTTGCCTGGCTACTCCTAGTACGTACTCAACACACGCACTATGTTTGAACGCAGCTAATAATGCTTGGCAGTGAAGATAGCAAAGGTCCACGCACGAACAAGCGCTTCCTCTCGAACATTATTCGCAACACCGACGACCATAATCGTACAATCATACGTGCACAAGCGGAGAATGCCGCAGAGATACGTGCTGAGAAAGAAGCGCGTGAGCGAGCAGAGAGACGCGCTCGGGCTGAAGAAGCCGTCGCGGCTGAACGTGCTCGGCGCGAAGGCGGCTCTTCGTCTTCGCGTCGTAGAGATGACCGTAAGCGGCGGGAGAGGAGCTGGGAACGGAGAGGACACGACGATGAGGCAGTGGAAGATGATGATTACGAGCGGCGAAGGCGAAGGAGGAGCAGGCGGGAGGATGAAGACGAGGGTACGGAGGACGGCGAGCGCCTGCATCGACGCCGTGAGCGGTCCGGGGAGCGCCCATCTCGTCGACACGGCGATGGTCGCCGTCGAGAAGAACGTGACGAGGGTGATAGCCGCCGGCATCGGCATAGCGAGCGCTCGTCTCGCCGCGACGAAGACGATGAAGGACGTCACCGCAGTCATCGCAGTACACATTCCTCGCGGAGAGACGATGAACACCGTGAGCGGCGGCGACGGCGTTCGCGCTCACCGGAGGATGCCGAGGAAGGCTCCTCGTCACATAAACGACGGCGGCATGGCTCACATACACCTGAGGCGTCTTCGCGGCGTCACAACAGCGCCCGTGATGATGGCTCGTCTGCCAGGCTCGGCAGTCACTCTCCAGAGCGGGAAGCTATGCGCTCTGAGACGCTCTCTGAAGCTGGAGACTATTCTGACGACAATACACGAAGAAGAGCTAAAGGCAAAGCGAAAGTTGACCCTAAAGCTCGCGAGCCGTCTTCGCCTCCACCACCAGGTCCACCCTCGCCGCCTCCGGGACCACCTTCACCACAACCTATATCTCGACCATCAAAACATAAATCCTCTTTACTGCCTCCTATGCCTCCTCGACCGCCTCGCCCACGCTACTCCCCACCTCCTTCACCTAAACGCTCCAAGACCTCGAAGAAGGATCGTCCGCCTGAGCCGCCCGCACCCGCACCACCCCTCCCGCCAATGGTCCCGTCCAAAATGGACAAGTACTTCGAAGACTCTTACGATCCTCGTCTCGACGTTGCACCGCTATCCAGCACGCCAAAGGTACCCGCAACAGGACTGGTACAAGGCGCCGAGTTTGACGGATGGGAAGCAATGCTCGAGGTCATTAAAGAGCGTCGCGAACGGAAAGCTCTTGGCTTGGACAAAGTTGATAAGAAAAGTCGAAAGAGCGGGACGAGCAGTCCAGCGCCGGAGACGTGGGGCGGAGGCGTCAGTGCTCTGGATATCTCGTATAAGAAGCGTGGCTCGACCAGGGAATGGGATTTGTGCAAGGAGACGCCCACTTGAATATCTAATATTGCTATCGTCGCTTTCGTACAATATCTTGCTTTGTACTTATATCTTTTGGAATAGCGGAGGTCCGCACAATGCACATTTGGGCTACTTTCCGTGGAATCTGAATGCGATGTAAGTAGACGAATCTAACTTCAGATTTCTTCCTGCCAGCTGGCTTAGGCGGTCGTGGGACGCTGATGGTGGCTCCTGGTTGGACCGAGCCGCTTGCGATCAAACAAGTTCAGTACTACCCACATCGTCTGCAGCCGGCTCTGAATCCACATAAAGCAACCTGGCGTACATCGTCTACAGAGCCTACGGCAAGGAATCCAGTACATACTGACGCCAGGGGGACCGTGTGAAATCTGCCCGGGAACTCCCAGCGGGGTGACTCGGGTGAGAGTTGGGTGAGAGCGCTTCGTTCCTTGTCTGCGCCTCCCATCCTCCGAATCGTTCGGCTTGAACGTCTCGAAGGCTCGCGGTGTACCGATCTGGTGTAATGGGAAGAGGCGTGGCCCGTCAGCTGCCGCTGCAGCTGGGAAGGCGTCAGGTAGCTTCCTTTTGGGGGGATGCGAGTGGTGACTATATAGCCTTTGGGAAGCCTTCGTTCTTCCTCTTATCACCCATCTGCCCGTATAGTCTCCTCGTCATCTTACCATGGGTCAGCGCCACCAAATATTTGTCATCGCATGCGTACGCCGTAAGGGCGAAACGACCGGCCAACGTCGCTGCGTCGCGGCATATCACCACCAATGGTGTTACGGCCTTACCGCTCTGTACTGTTTATCGCGCTTCTTAAGGCTTGCTTCTCAGCCCGAAAACTCTCTCATGATCCGCCGTGATATTGCAAGTGTGCAGGGGAACTGGGGCGAGGTGCCTCAGGTTGCTACCGAAGTCAAAATACGCAAGGAATGCTATGTTCCCTGCCCGTTCATCGCGTATCTTATGCAACTCGCTTGGAACGTCAATCTTGACGATGTGCCGGTGTACGTCGCTGGTACGACGTTTACCAATTCCGTGCTCGATGCTCGAATGCAGTCATCAGGTGCTGGTGCGTCGTTTCTATGCAGCAAGCACTGATCGACGCTGACTTTTCCTGCTTCCATACAGCTAATAACGATGGTATCACCATTGTCGACGTTACGGATCCAGCCAATGCTTCTTACTGCTTCAACAAGATATGCGGTCCCCCTCTCACTGCTGAAGATTACGTCCGGAAGTACTACCCTCGAATTGCCGATTCCGTCCCTCTCGACGACGATCAATCCGAGGACGCAGATGTGGCGACCGAACACGCGGTTGTGCAGACTATCGCTGCTCTCGAACCCTTTCCTCTCATGTCTATCGATTCGCTTGTTGAGGCTTGGCCCCAAGATTACACTCGCGCACGGGACACTATGGTCGCCGCGGGTACTTATGTATCTGTCACTGTCTCTCCAGACGAGTCCCTGCCAGCGACGCCAGCCGTTTCCATCCCGCCTCTTTCTGCGCAGCCAGCGGTGCATAGCTTAACAGACATTTCTTTGCGTCAGGCCGTCCTCCACGCCGTAAATGAAGGAAACCATGAGCCTATCCAAGATTCTTTATCCACGCCCGGCCAACGTGAGGTCATATTGAGCACATTGTGCGACATATCTCCCCTTCCTCCTGCGGGGTCCAAGTTGCTCGATCTCGCCATTGGTCGTGAGCAACTGCCCGACGTCCTTGATCTGTCCGGCATCAATCTATCCCTTTCTGCTATTCTCGGCCGCATCGGTACCATGAGCGGCATGTTATACAAGCTTGATCTGTCTGGCAATGATCGTGTCACTGTCCATGACCTTAGCAACGTCATTAGTGCAGCACCGCGCATGCGGGAACTGATCATATTTGACTGTCCTCTCATCGCGGATGAAGACATGTACGGCCTCCTTGCATCCTCCCCAGAATCCATCTACGCTCTCGAGTTCATTGGACACAGCGCATTCTTCAGACGCGCTCGCGACAAGGACCCAGCGTGTCCATACGTTCCGGCGTTCACATGCGTCGTTTACGAGTCCATGCGGCAGCCGCTCACCATATCCCTCCCATACTTCACGCCAAGCCGCCTTTTACGGTCCATATATACGCTCCTGAAGTCGATGGCGGATACGAAAACGGCTTCACTCGCAATGCTACTTCAACACGAGACGGGTCAAACAATCGATCCAACCCTCGCTGGCCTCTCTTTCTCGGGTTCGCAGATGTTCACCTCCACGGCAGTTTTGCATGCAGCTTTCACGACTTGGTATGCCGAATCGGCTTCCATCACCGACGCTATCCGTGTCGCTCAGTTGAAGCGAGAGCCTGATCCCTCCGGCTTGAGAGCCGATACGCAGCGGATCACGTTGATCCCCCAAATGTCCACCTCTTTTGACGGCTGGTTGCTCCTGATGGAGCCTACGAGGGCTGTGGGAGGTCGGTTTGCTATCGCTCGCAAACGCCGGAACGGGGCATCCGCTGATCAGCCCCCTGCTGCCACGCCGGACCCCGGGTTGATTGAGATGTCTGCAGCGTCGGACTTCGAGGTATTCTCGCTCGACGAGTTTGTTGTGGCGCTAAAGGCGGAGGGCCGTCCTGCGCCACCGGCTGAAGACGTGGCGGCGCTTGCACGCGTCATCGAGATTGCCTACCCTGCAGAGCAAGGCGACTGTCGGCTTGACCCTGCGGGTGTAGCGAAGTTTTTGAATGAAGTGGCGCTGAGATCGATGGTTATCGGACAGAGCATTCGCATACGGAGGGAGTGAAAGCCGCGAACAGTGACCCGAGGGGCAAAGATAAATAGTGTATTAGGGTTAGGGTAAACGTACAAGACCACGAGTCCACGACGCGACGCACTTTATCTCGCACCACGACAACGCGGGTTCGCCTTTCAGATTCAAATTTCATCTCTCACCTTCCTTCTCGTGCAGCTCAGAGTTCGCTCAGCTGGAATAATATGGCAGTTCTCAGCATTTTGGAAAGAGAGAAAGTACTAAGGATCCTAAAAATATATCTGCAGCTGTCATGATGTCCAGAAATGACCACGTATGTTGCACACGTTGACAAAAGCTAGTACAGTTCCAACTTGGCCCTTCACTCCCACTTCAAGAAGACCTGCAAGTACCTCCCTGCCCACGCATGCTCCAGAACGACCCTCGACAGCTCGTGCTCCTTCCCCATTATCTTGACGATACAGTTCAATACAGCCCCTATGGACGTATCCGCATGATTCGGTGTCTCGCCCCCACTAATCAGCACCCCGCCCTCAACACCATTCGCCGCGACATGCCCAGCGATCCCATCCAGATGCTTCTTTAACGTCTCGCACGCTTCCCTGACCTTCTCCTCCCCCTTCGGCGCAATATCTTCTAATTTGACACCCCCAAACCACTCTTCACGCGTGCGTCGGAAATGCTCACTGTCGGCGGGAGCCATACAGCATTGCTCGAAGATCGCATGGCAGATGATCGGGAAACACGCTTCCACGAGCGGTTGCAAGACCGTATCAAGGTAGGCTCGTTGCAGAGCCGCTGTGCCCGGCGCGACAAGCACCGGAGTGTGAGGGTACACCTTGTCGAGATACTGGGCGATGGCGAAGGACTCGGTGACGATGCTACCGTTGTCGATGATCGTAGGCACCGAGTAGGGGATACTGGCGATGCCCTTCGCGCCGATGCTGCTAGGGTGGGGGCCCAAGCCAAGCGCTTTCATCTTGGGCTCAATCTGGGAGAAGGATAGCCATTCGGTTTTGTATGAGAGGCCTTTGATGTTCAGTGCGTAGCTGAAACGGTTGTTAGTATTGCATTTGGTGGAATTGGATAGCTGGACGTACCGCGTTCTAATTGCCGATAGGATCGATCATTAAGCGTATACATGCAAGGAAAAGACTACTCACTTCAAGCTGGAAGTCGATGGTAAGGATTGGCGCAACCTAAAATGAGGAAGATGGAAGCTCACGTATTCGCACTCCAGCTCTGTTCGCCGTCTGACCAGTCCCCGGGGCCCTTGCGCGGCATGTCATAGTAGATGATGGGCTCAGGCATGGCGGGTGTGTATGTGCGTGCTGTGAAGACTAGGCAAGTAAGTAAGATCTGGGAGTGTGTCGGATACTTATGATGCTCAACTTGTAGCCCTTTTAAACTCCGAACAGACGGTCCCGGGCAATGACTCGCCTAAGGATTTTCCGCGCACTCAAGTGGTAACCTGTCACGTTCCGGTAGCCGGACTTAAGGATACCGTCCTTACAAAGATAAAGTGGCGAGTTCGCTCGACGAAGTCTTACTAAGTGCAGTGTTTCACGCTTGTTTACGGCGCTCATCACATACTCAATCTTCTTGATGGCTAACGGGGCCTTCTCGCCCTGCGCCTCGAGCTCCTGCGTGGAGACATTCGACGCCGCCGTCCTAGGGTAAATGCAATTCATAGTCAACTCCTGAGCATTCGCTGACTGAGATTCTGACGATAGAATGCTGTACTACAGTGATTGGTTCCGTAGTAGCGCGTAATGCCGACAGTAGACTCGCAGAATATCGGCTCAATGTTTTATACCTCCCAGACCCACTGTTATTCGAAGTACTTTTTCAGGTGGCCTGATTATCGGATTCTGCAAGGGCTTACTAGTCAGTTGACTCTTATCAGCTGAGATGAGATGCTCCGGCTATATTGTAAGCGCAAGGCCTCGCAGAAAATGCGGATAACTTAAGAAGAGAAAGCCGAAGATGACGAGGGCAAGAAATATAGTGGATTGGGGTTAGGGTCAGCGTTCCGCGCGCACGGCGCGACTGACGCGACGCTTTATCTCGTACCACGACGACGCGGTTTGGGCTTTCACTTCGCTCCTCATGCGGCCTAGAGCTCGCCCGACGGATTGATATAACGTGTTCTGGCCAGCGTGTGGAGGGAGAAAGTACCGGAATTTTGTTATGATGCCCAAGAAATACTACACATGGTCACAACGCTACGTTCCGAAGGAAGACCTTTCACTCCCACTTCGAGAAGACCTGCAAGAACTTCCCCGCCCATGGATGCTCCAGAATGACCCTCGACAGCTCATGCTCCCTCCCCATTAGCTTGACGATAGAGATCAACACCGCGGCGATAGACGTATCCGCATGATTCGGCGTCTCGCCTCCACTAATCAGCACCCCGCCCTCAACACCATTCGCCGCGACATGCCCAGCAATCCCATCCAGGTGCTTCTTGAACGTCTCGCACGCTTCCTTGACCTTCTCCTCCCCCTTCGGCGCGACATCCTCTAATTTGACACCCCCAAACCACTCTTCACGCGTGCGTCGGAAATGCTCGCTGTCGGCGGGAGCCATGCAGCATTGCTCGAAGATCGGATAGCAGATAATCGGGAAACAAGCGTTGACGAGCGGTCGGAAGACGGTGTCCAAGTACGCCTGTTGCAGACCCGCTGTGCCCGGTGCGACGAGCGCAGGCGTATTGGGGTAGACCTTGTCGAGGTATTGAGCGATGGCGAACGATTCAGTTAGGATCTTGCCGTTGTCGATGATGGTGGGCACGGAGTAGGCAATGGACGCTATGCCCTTCGCGCCGATGCTGCTGGGGTGCGGACCCAAGCCGAGCTCTTTCATCTTAGGCTCGATTTCGGAGAAGGAGAGCCATTCGGTTTTGTAAGGAAGGCCTTTGATGTTGAGGGCGTAGCTAAGAGAGCTTGTGAGCATTGCGAGGCTTGCGACTGGCAATCACTGTTGATTGAACGAACCGCGTTCTGGTCAACCCGCAAGCTCGATGAGTGAAATCGTATACGTAGGTCAGCAGGATACATACTTCAAGCTGTGAAAGCGAATGAGAAACCGACGGGACAGAGTGCACATTGGCTGAAGCTCACGTATTCAGACTCCAGCTCTGCTCGCCATCAGACCAGCCCTCAGGTCCCTTGCGCGGCATATCATAGTAGATGATGGGCTCGGGCATGGCTGTATGCGTGTCGTGGGCTTTTGGGGGACAGAGTGCAGACGTCACGGCTTGACCGCATAGTCTTCTTTTTGTACACTCGGATGCTACCCTGTGCTCACGGGTTACCTGCGGACCTCCGCGTTGACATGCTTTTCCTCAAACAGTACTTCACACACGCTTCCGACGTCAAGTTCAGGGGTGTCTTCTTCGACAAGGTGGCCAAGCTCATTCAACGAAGTGTATAAGAGACGTTGCTGTACGCGGTGCATCACAGATAGAAGCTCGAGTGACAGCCCGTCCCCGTCATGCGCCTCCAGGGTCGGCGCCTTCCCCATCGTTACCCTGCAGTAAGAAGGGACTGTAGTAAGCCTTTGGCTGTTGCTGACTGAGAGTCTTTCGTTACTGTACTTCCTAGTTCATGCACGTTCACGTGCACTGTATTGACCCTAGACGTAGGTGGCACCAGATGTGTTTCCAGGCTATTCGTCCTCAGTCTTCCTGGACTCTTCTATATACACTGACTAAGTACTGGCTGCATTGCGGGCGTCTTCAATGTCATATACATCATTTCAAGCATCTAGCTATCTACAAGATCGAGCTTCAAGTTCAACCACGCGGATAAAGACGATCAAGTCTACTCTTCAAGTACTATCCTCCTCCGCCTTCTTCGTCGATGTCTCTCCCGTACTTGACGCACGGCCGCGCTTTGCCTTGGGCTCTGACTGAGACTCGGGCTTACCCTTCGATGCGGGCTTGTCCGCAGAACGGAGGTTGCGCTTGCGCTTTTGCCCGACGTCTGCCTTGTCATCGTCCTCGGGTTCAACGGAATCCTCCACTTCCTGCGTATCCTGCCATAACGCGTGAGCAGCCGCCACATATACTTATGGGACAAGGAAGCTCACCGTGCCCTTCATTTCTGCATTTGCCTCGGCGTCTACATCCTTCTCCTTCTCCTGAGCAGCAGGCTGCGCCTCTTCCTCCGTCTCATCCGCATCGACATCGATCACTTCTTTCTCTACTGGCTCAGCGTCCCCGTTCTCCTCCACAGGCAGCTCGCCATCCTGCTGCTTCTTCACCTTGACCGGGTCATGACCCCAGTTTTTCAGACTGTAACAGGTGAGCGTGTGCGCCTGAAGCCGAGTTGATGCAGCGAACCTGATTGTGCTCTTCGTCTTCTCCAGCTTCTCGGTCGTCTTAGTCTCCTTCAGATGATCCTCCTGCTTCAAATGACGCGAGTTGTACCTATAATCCCTTCAGCGTATGCGCACTAGCGAATGCAATAGCGGCCGTACGCGACGACTTTGTGCATGTGCTGGAGATCCTCCTGACCAAATGTCAGCGCTACGCAGCACATTCCATAACATGCAAACCGCATACAGCAGAGTACTTCTCCGGGTCTTTGTCCGGATTGCCGCGCAAGATCTTGGCAATGTGCTCCCCGCTATCATGCCCGACGCCCGTCCCCGCCTTCTTGCTCTGCGGGTCCGCGAGCCACTCGTCGAGCTCGTCCGCGCTCATGTTCACCTGCTCGTGAAAGAGCTCAATTACCTCTGCGTCCGATTTGCCAGTCATGGTATCTCAGTTTGCGAGTTGTTAAAAAGAAGGGATGTCAAGGACGTGGTCGCAGAAAGAGATGCTGCGGACCCGCATGGTCATGTTCTCAGCGCTGTTGTACGGGCGCTGGCGCTTCTGCTTGACAGGATGCGCTCGAGATCGTCGCACGCATCCCCGTCGCGCGCTCGACTCGTCGACGCGTCTCGGGATGACGTCACGCGTCTTAAATCCAAAGGGCCAGTACTTACTTTTGCGGGTAGCTCGAAGTTGAAGCATTGACCGTTGAAGGTCGATACGGGCTGTGGTAAAACGATCTATATAAAACCAGCGTTAAGCGACATAATTCTGGGAGCGAAGCGGATGGAGTAGACGTACTCATTTCGAGATCGGCGAACTTGAAGCCGTTACACCAGGAGATGTCAGAGATAAGAAAAAGAAGAAAACGCGTTCACAGCACAGAACGCATACCTCAACGCCTTTCACGCAGGCGAACCCCCGTCAGTAGACAGCACTCAAAGAAAACCCAGTGAGACCAGATACACAGAAGGTATCCGGTAAGTCAAGCACTCGGAAATCCGAGTATACGATTAATTGTACAGAGCTAGCTGCAAGTAAATACGCTAGGAGATCGTGACTGGGGACATGCAATGCGACAGTATGATATACCACAGGTAGAAAGCAATGAGAGTAAGAGCGGGGCGTCCGAGGAGTGGCGGAGAGCATGTAGCTGTAGATGGTATAAGTCCGAGGGTTTTATGGTCCGAGGGTTTTATAGTCCGAGGGTCTAGCATGAGTGACGGGTTCGTGACGGTGAAGTAGCGGGATTAACGAAACTAAGCAAGACGCAGGAAAGCAAGGAATTCTAACGACGTTTCTTCCCAGCGAGGTTCTGCGAGGTCAAGTTCAGACATATGTCGCACGAGAATGAATTGGAGAAGACGTTACCTTCTCGATGTTGCGCGCCAACATGCGTTTCTGGATGTAGTGCACGGCCTTGACGATATCGCCCCACATGAAGATAGGCACGACGACCGCCTGGGACACTCAATCAGCCCGACAGCAAAAGATAATATCAGTGAGAACCAAACGTACCATAACAGGGAGGGCGATCTCCCAGAACAGCAAATCGCTATTCTGCTGCACACTCCACATGCTCTCGAAGTTCATCCCAAAGTATCCCGTCAACAGCGTCAACGGATAAAAGATGACAGTCGCCAACGTCAACGTCCTCATGACGTTGTTCATCTCGTAGCTCGCCATGTTGAACGTGTACGCGATCAAGTTCTCCGCCATCGCCGCGTACATGTCTAAAGACGCGAGCGCATACTCCATGTGATCGTGTACGTCCGCGAGGTAGATGTTGGATTTGTGCGACATGTAGCCGATTACGGGATCGGTAGAGCCGCCTTCGATTAGGGCTGCACAGCGGTCAACGTCGTAGCGCCGGAGACCGTAGACGAGTGTTTTGATGGGGCCGAGGGTGCGCTTGTGCAGGATAAGGTCCTCGGAGAGGATATGGACTGCACGTATAGTCAGAACGGCACTCTTCCGCAGACAAATAGCAGCTGTACGTACGGTCGCGTACAGTCTTGACCTGAGGTTTGATAAGCACCGCCCTCTCAAGTTTATTGATCTTCGCATGATACTCCTCCACAACCTCCAACGCCCCATCCACAATCAAATCCAACAAGCTCTGCACCAACAAACTCGGATCGGCCGTCCTCCTCAACGACGTATCCCTCTGCCTGATCCTCTCCATAATCGGCCTCGTGAACTCCGTCACGGGCTCGGGATGGAAAGATATGACGGTACCGTCACGGAAAAGAAACATGCACATCGGTTGGATGCGCACGGGAACGCGTTCGCCTCGTTTGAGCTCTTCGAGGGTGAGAGCTGCGATGTGGCTCTTGCGTTTACGGGCGAGAAGAGAACGTTGAGGGTTGGCCAATGGGCGTCCGGATTCGATATCTGTTGATCGGCCGGGGTCGTGCACGTCGAAGGACTCGTCGTCGCCGAGTGCGATTCCGAGCTTGTCGTCTACGGGCAGGGGAGAGTACGAGCGTGGGAGACCAGTCACAGTCGTTGCGTTGGATGAAAAGCCGCTGCCGCCGCCGGAGGCGCTGGGCGTGAACGAGTCCTGGATGGTTTCATCCTCGCGCGTGGACTCGGAGCCAAGGGTGTGGCAGAGTACGCGAATGAATAGGTGTTGCGGGTAGTAGTCTGCCTTGGACCGCGCATGGCTGTTTGTGTGCAGCACATCCTCCAAAGAAAGCGGATGCATATCTTATTGAAAATACATCAATTCTTGTACAGCCAGAAGGAGATGATTGAGATACGTACCGTACTTGAGCGCCAGCGCACTGATGACATCCCAACTTATCCCCGCCACATTAATCCACCTGACCTTCACCCACGGCTCCCTCGCACTCGCTTCGGGGCTGTCCAGCAGCCTCACAAGCTCCGTATTCGTCATACGCCCAAAGCTCGCCCTCAATGGCGAATAATCCACAATATCAATGATGCATTTCTGCCGAACATGGCCGTATTGTTGGTAGGCGCTGCTCCTGCGCGGGTCGATACCTGGCTCTGCGCCAATGCCCGCGGGACCGGAGGAGAGCATGTACGACGTTCGGTGCATGGCCATGACTTTGTGAACTGCTGCTCTGAAATGCGCCTTTGGGCTCTCGTAGCGCTTGCTCCCGCCTGCCATGGGGCTTGCCGGGACCGGTGGTAAACCGGTGTGCGAGTGCGGGCCATGAATGTGTAGGCGGTTGCGCAGGCTATTGGCAGAGGGCGGCGACTTGAACTGTGGTGCGTGCGGCTCGGTCACGGCCGTATGGATGGGTGCTATAGTTGGCCGTTGCAACGCCGCGGCTGTGACAGGCGGTGGAGGCGGAGCGTCGTGCTCTTCTTCGAGCGAATGCCTTGTTTCGTCCAGATCAGGCGTCAACGAGCGACCGTCATCGCTGAAGCTGTTCATCCGCGGCATCGTGGCAAGACGCAAGACGTCGAAACAGAAGAGAAAGAAAGAGTGTAAAAGTGGGTGGTGGTATTGGATAGAGATGAGACTCGAGGCCAACACCTCATCATAGATTTAATTTGGACCTTTCAACCGAAACGGGCGCCCGGTGGAGCGGCTGCCGGACACCCTGTTACCACGCTAGAGACGCGAGTATGCCATTCGTACGCGCGGTAGGAGGAATTGAAGTTCCGCTCTTCAATGGACTCAGGCGCAATGGGAGAGCTGGTTCAAGGCAATCTACTTGATGGACGGAGAGGTCCAAGCTCAGCCCAAGCAAACTCCAAGCCAGATCGAGGAAACCGTCAGGGCAGATCAAAATCTCAGCATAAACGCGATCACATGGCTTATACCCCGGGACACGTTCGAGTCGGTTCGACTAAACTTAAACCGCGTTTTCTGTCAAGTTCCGCCCCACGACCCAGTCCAACTCAAGATAGCCTTTATGCATCAATGCACTAATGGCAGTGCATCAATCTAGATCTCCACAGCTCTCCTCTTATACCGACACTCCGCGCCCGCCTTCTAGCTTTTCGTCCGACGGACGCGCCACCAGAAGTTCTCCCGGGTCTGGGCTTCCAATTTGGATTGCGTCTGCACGTTCTCTCTCTCCATCACCATTGGCCGTTGCGAAATGAATGGGTATGCTGGCGAGACCAGATGCGTTCTGGACGCTGTGCTCGAGCAACGATTCTCGTATGGAGACTACGACGACAATGAGCGTTGGATACATTCCCTGTAAGCAAATTTCAGCATCGTGAATCCGTTTCATTGCGCTTAAGTTCGTAGAGCGTACCGATAGTTGACACATCAAGGCGTTTGCCCAATAGTACGCAGTGAGGCCCAGTACTTCCTGATTACCGAGGGCAAAGAATATCCAAATGCACGTGTATGCCAGCCCAATCTCGATCACAATGTACAGCACGGCGACCAGTCGTTGATATCTGGATGACTGCGACCGGTCTGGAAGACGGTCTTTGATCTCCTGACGGTGGGTCCTAATGTAGGAGATACGAATTGGATTATCACTTTTCATGACAGTGAAACACATACCATGCCTTCCGAGCGATGAGCACCGTCGTGAGGGCTTGGGCGCACGCAGTGGTCGATACGGTCATCGCTGTAATCGCATTTTGCAGTCTTCCTCCTCCCACCTCAAAATATCGCACCAAGAATTGAGGAAGGGAGCGAGTATTGATAAAGCTCGCAGAGATCATTATCTCATTGACCACGTACAAAGCTGCCAGGATGATGTACTTCATTGATGTATACGAAGTGGGGAGTAACCAGTTGCACACACTGGCGGATATTGCTACGAATGCGATGCATACGATTCGTAGCCACTTCGGTCTCCCGTATATCACGTACGCCCTCCAAAGCGTAATCACATCACTGAGAAGGATCTGCGATATGTCCTCAGGCCATAGATAATGGGTAGAAAACCGGGATACTTACAGTGATAATCTTGCAAACATCACGTGCTACGTGTATGCTGCCGTCTAGGTTTGTCTTGGCATCATCGATTGACAGATTTATAGCTGCTGGAGATAGGCGACTAGGAAGAAGTTGATACATCTCCAACCACAGCACGGACACGTCCAAAGCCCACGCTGACGTGCATAAAAGGTATAAGCTCGCAGTAACGGAGAAGATTCCCCAGACACGTTGTGTATCTTGTCTAGCAAAAAGTGAGGTTAGAAGCAACAACGCAATGAAAGAGAGTTTCTGAAATCGCACGTGTAATATCGCAGACAGTAGGAAACCATCAGCGCCGTGTATAAAGCTACGACAGAGTTAAAAGACGATCTAGTCATCATAAAGTCCAGTGTGCCAATTCAGTACCACGTACCATATAACATGCTTTCCATGAGAAGGGGGAACATGCGGTAAGTAGCGACACTCCAAATGTCTTGCATGATCTCTTCAAGCTGTTCCTCCATGACAGTCGAATTAGACATGGGTAAGCTGCAGCCACGTCAAGTCGAGAATGATGTGATGAACAGGAAGTGAAGTCTAAGGGAATCGCTGCACTTATATAGTTCAAACTACGGAACGAGCACCGCCATTGGTCCGTCGGCATACAGCTGCAGGCGGGTCAGGTTCTGACAAGATCGTTTCATCGTAGTATGGAGCAGCAGTATAAGGCAAGAGTATGTGAGATTCAAGGGTGAATTGAAAAACGAGCGTGAGGAAGAGAGGGCGATTACGTCCGAACATGACCGGTTGTTGAAACAACGATAACTATTCTTTCGCATCGCGGGCAGTTACGTCCGCCATGCCCACGCCCGGAAGCTCTCCGTGCGCGTATCGTTCGTTCATGCGGGCGATCCACTCAGCAGTATGTCCTGGCTTCGTGCGCCCAAAAGTTGCATCATAGTTCGTGCGGGAAGTCGATGCTGCCATACTATAAGAGCATCAGCGACAAGAACAGACCGTCTGAAGAAGATGCCATGTTCCTCACCGTACGTGGCCCATGAAATGAAAGTCGTTGATTCCGGGTCCATCCGCACCCTGGATCCAATCCTGCTTCTCCAGAAGCTGATCGAGCTTGTCAACCACGCCTCGATTCACGCGCTTGATCAGTGCCGCCTTGGAAGCAGGATCGGCGTTCGCAGCTACACAATTATCGTACTCTCCCTCTCCAATGCGCGCCGCAGATGTCCAGTACTCAAAGTCCTGCCCCAGAAGCGTGAGCGAATGAGGTTTATGAGAGCCTAGAATGAGTACAACGTACGTTATCATCCCCAGTCCTATCAAACATTGCACATATAGGAACGCAGTACAGCGTCCAGTGCGCTTCCCATGTCTCGCCGTCGTGGAAATCAATCCGGAATGTGCGGGATGCGTCGAAGGCCTTGGAGTACTCCTCCGAGTTGGCATCGGCCGGTGAGACTACTGGTGGCCTGTCGGGGTACGCTTCGTCAAGCCATCGGATGATGGCCAAGCTATCGCGCAGGAAAGTGCCGTCTGGCCGCTTGATGAACGGCGCAGTCACAACACCATCCTCGCCGGCGCCAACAGTATCGCGATACGGGCCCGTACGCAGTTGTTTATACGTGAGCTCGATGACCTCGAAGGGCACACGCTTGTGCAACAGTGCAAGACGAGCGCGCGCGGTAGCGGGCGAGAAGAATGGTCCGCCTGGGTATGGGACGAGGTCGTAAAACTCGAGCGGGGTGGAGGCTGCCATGATGGTCTTGAGAGACAGTCTAGTTCTGCTCAAGAGGCTGGCTTGTCGGAGTCATAAGGCACATGTGCACTCTCAGACTACTCTCAGTCAGGCCAAAGAGACCGGTGTTCAGATCCATGCGCAGTGACACACGGTTACGGAGGGAGAGAATTCCAGATGCACATGGTAATGGTGGTCAAGATGTAAGTCCGTCAAGCGCGCGTCTATGCTCGGAATTCTCAAGGAAAAGCAAGCTGGCAGTATTCGACTACAGGATGTAGTACTAGTAGCTACCGCTGTATACGATGAGGTAGTATATATTGGTAGGTACTAGTCAAACATCACTCCCCGAACGCCATAGCATACAGCGCGTCCTTATCGCCGCTCTCGTCTACAAGGGACCTAAAGTACCCGCGAGACTTTTCGAGCAATACCCGAGGGCTGTCGAACTCTACAATACGACCCGCATCCAGTACCATCTACCTGATAGTCAGCACGTGCACAGATAATCACTGAGCAGAAACGTACGATCTTGTCTGCATCCATGATAGTTTGCAGACGATGCGCAACGGTAAGCAGTGTAACGTCGCTTCCTAGCTCCTTGCGCAGAGAAGATTGAATGATGGTGTCCGTCTCGTGATCGATCGACGAGGTGGCCTCGTCCAGGATCAACAGCTTGCTCCCTCGCACGAGAGCACGAGCCAACGCAAGGATCTGCCTTTGACCGATAGACAGGTTACCACCGCCGCTCGCAAGCTGTGAGTCGAGCGTGATGCGACTCTCGTCCGTCTCACCCTGTAGCGAGAGCAAGCCGGACGCGCGCAAAGCCGAGTTCAGTACCGCATCGTCGTATTCGCCGAACGGGTCTAGGTTCTCACGTAGAGTCCCACTCAACAACTGTGGCACCTGCGGTATGATCGTGATCTTCGCGCGGAGTTCGTCGAGGTTGAGGTTGGCCGTGTCAACGCCATCGAAGTAGACACTTCCCTCGGTGGAGATGCACCGGAGAAGGGAGAGCGTTAGGGAGCTTTTGCCGCTGCCAGTGCGCCCTACGATGCCAACTCGCTCGCCCGACCTGACGGTGAAGGAGAGGTCATGCAGTACAGCAGGTCCGTCCGGAGAGTATCGCGCTGAGAGACCTTCAACGTGTAGCTCGCCGCTGGTAGGCCAAGACGCAGGGGGTTGACGCTCGAGTGTGGGCTTGAGTTCCTGCTCGATCTCCAAGTACGCCTGGATACGCTCGAGACTATTGCCCTCGACTTCGAAGTCGTTGTACACTCGGACCAGCCACCTGTAGACAGCGTCAGCGCCGTGTTCCAAACACACCCGTTCACCTCGACTCACAGAATCAACTGACTGAATGCAGCTGTAGGTCAATGGTTAGCTTGAAGGATCAGACTGTAAAGCTGGTGCACGTACCGGCCATGGCAAGCGCAAAGCCTGCGTTGGATGCGCCGATCGAAGCGGCGCTCGGGCCGTAAACCATGTACAGTCCTAAAGCGGAGGAAAGCAGGGCCCCCAGAGTATCACTGCGCAAGCTGACCCAGCAACTGAGACTGTACAGCGTCCTGCCGACACGCGTGTACTCGTCGATACGCCTGTATGACTCGCACCGGAAGGCGTCCTGGGCACCGTACGCGCGGATGGATACTGGCAAGGGATGGTCAGCCTTTCATACTCTGAGTGGGAAGGCTGGTATAGCGTACCCAACCCAGCGATGGCAGCGCTGAAATGACCTAGGACAGGAGCTTTCTTATTGCTCATCTCCCTCTTCACCGGTAGCTGTGCCTTAATGTAGATGTTGCCAACCCATGCACCAATACCCAGAATGAGTAAGCCTGGTAACAACATGGCGGGTGTGACGAGCACGATGGCAACGAGTTGGACGATCAGCTGGGCACTAACGCTGACTGCAAGAAATGTGAATACTCCTTGAATGCATCATAAAGAGGTCTGTACGCACCAAGCCACTTGAACTGAAAAGCGAGCTGGCCGTCGATAGCTTTGATGTCCTTCGTGCAGCGGGTGATGATACGGGAAGAGGGAGTGCTGTCGACCCAGCGCAGGGTAGTGCCGAGAATCGAGTGCATGAGTAAACCGTGAACTCTCTTTGCTGAGCGGATGACACCGAAGACGTAGGCGCCGTTGGCCTCCATGAACATGAGAACAGTCCCAACTACCAATAGAAGGAAGACGATCAAGTAGCTGTAGCAGGTTGTTAGAACATTGTTGAGAGAGAGCAAGATTGAGCGACTCGCTATGTGACGTTTACAGAACCAGGCGTCGTATACGCGTCGGCCCAGCGGCCCATCCAGAACGGCTACTTGCCAATCAGATCGAGTCCCAACAGCCGATATTCTTGAGCAACACACCTGAAGGTTTGCAAGCACGCGGTAGGCAAGCATACCAATGACGAAGTTCACCCAGAAAAGGATCGGATGGTCGCCGCCGAGAGATGTCCAGAAGAGCATTACTGTGGTCTCGGTGAGCGTCTGACCGTCCAAGCCGACTAAATACATTACTTACAGGCTTGCGAAGAGATGTGCCCCTTCGCAACGACTTCCTCGACTACGAGCTTCCCGTCACCCGAGAACTCAGGCTCAGGCCCCTCATCATCCTCCAGATTCTCCACCTCGTTATCTTCTCCAGAGCTCGCCTTCTCTTCAGCAGCAAGCACGGAGTCTTTCGCCAGAACCTCAGCGTGAGAACTACGAGCCACAATCTCACCGCCGCTACCAAACGCGACGACAAGATCCGCAATGGGTCCTACAAGCGCGACGTTTTGCGTCTGCAACCAACCATCTTGTCAGCATCATATCCAAGCTATCCGAAAATCGTGCAGACTTACGACGAGCAAAACAGTCCTCCCCCTAACAAGCTCCCCTTTAAAACACTTCCCAACGATCCACTTGGCCGTAAGCACGTCCAACGCCGCCAACACATCATCCAACAGAAGTATCTCGGCAGAAGAGTATATCGCGCGCGCGAGCGTGATCCGCGCTTTCTGTCCGCCACTGAGCGTTTGCCCTTTCTCGCCTACTTCGGTACGGTCGCCGGCGGGGAAGAGGGAGAGGTCGCGTTTGAGACCGCATTGGTATATTACTGTAAGTGTAAGAACTATCAGTGCGTTGTGCGTAAAGGTAACAAGACATGTATCCGAACCTTTCCTGAACCGCGTCGCATCGTATGGAGCACCGAAGAGAATGTTATCGCGGATAGTCCCGCTCATCACCCAGCTCTCCTGCGCAGCATACGCGACGCCGCTCGCGCGTGGAAGACTGACATACGCACCCGGTGCAGAAGGTGCGAAGTGCATCTCTCCCAGTAGCGCCATGAGTAGGCTCGTCTTGCCGCAACCGGTTGAGCCCGTGATGAGGTTGATCTTGCCGCGCTGGAAGGTGAGAGTGTTTGGGACACGTAGAGCAAAGGCGTTCGGTGAAGATGAGGCGGTGGACCAGGTGAAGGACGCGTCGCGTATACCGATGACTTCATCTGAGGGTCGGGCGGAAGGTGAGGCGTCGAAGACTTGGCCATCTTGCTCCGACGCATGCTGATCTAGTAACTCGGTGTCGCGCAGGAAGTCGGTTATGCGGTCGAGGGAGACTTTGGCTTTGATGAGTGGGGACGCGAAGTAGAAGAACGAGCCGATCTGCTGGCGAAGGAGCATGAAGACCGACATGGAGGGGAAGACGATGGACGCTGCGGTAAGAACGGTCAGTATAGAGCCAGATGACAGAAGGGTAAAGTGGGCGTACGCGTGAGCTTTCCGCCCATGACAACGGTGAAAACGACATAGGTCGCCGTCATTTGCATAACAGGGATCACCCTGTCCCCGATCGTAAGCGCCGACTCCATGTAAAGAGGAGCGCGCACTCACAGCGTAACGCTATCATTTCCCAACTCGATGAAACTCGAAAACCTCAACCATCTCAGCTCCTCTTCGCGCTTCTCATCCAGCCTCTCGAACATCTTCCCCTCCCAACCGAACATCTTCACCATCTTCAGCGCGCCTAAGATCTCGGTGACTGTCTGTACTCGCGCGTCCGTCTTCTGCATCAGGGTTCGGTGGACGGTTTGGAGAGTGCGAGTGAGGTAGGTTGGAAGGGGCAGGCAAGCGAGCATAACTGCTAGGCCGACGAAGGCGCTGTTGGGGCATCAGCTCAAGCTAAAACAATGATGCGCAAGAAAAGGCGTACCTCCATCCGAGGATACCATACAAAAAGTACAGCGAGATAGCGACGGTTGTAGGCGTGAAGATGCATACGACGAGGAAATCGCGTCCGTTGACGATATTCTGCAAATCCGAGGTGACAAGGTTGTTCAGCTTTCCGGAGAGATCGTCGCCTTTCTTGTCCTCGGTGGCAGACGTCGGCTCCGACTTGACACGCATACGAAGTGCGTGCTCAAAGATGAGCTGTGTGAGCATCGCTTCTGCTCGGACGAGCGTCGCGGTCTGATTTGAGATCAGCTAAGGACGAACGGAAGGAGAAGTGGAAGGGCTTACAGTGACGAAGTTCGAGTATTGAGTTACGATGGCGCCCGCAAATGGGCCGAGGAACATCACTAGACACCAGACCCATGGACGCACTACAGCGTTCTCTCCGTCCGATTCGAGATAGCTGTACGTTCATGAGCGATGAGACCAATGTAGGTAGTATATACACCTACGCAAGAAGGCGGTTGATGCCCACAGGCGCCAGTAGCAGAGTGATAGCTCGCAAAACCATAAGGACGGCGAGCGACACGTACTCCCATCCTGAGACGTATACGCGTCAGTACCCATACACCAGTCCATAACCAGCTACAACTCACTAAACACGCGCATAAGCGCAAAGAACACATGCTGCTTCCGCGCGCCCGAGAATACGTCCAGATACTTGAAGTTGCGCTCCACAAGATACGCAGAGCGGTCGTAGTCGGCGATCTCTGGTAGCGAAGTGGGTGTAGATTGCGAAGCGGCGAAGACTGTCTTGTCCAGGAAACTGTACATAAGAAGCGAGAGGATCGAGCAAGTTTGTTCTGGGTTGGGCTTTTCCGATGCATTCTATGAGGGGAGTCAGCATACAGCGTACTGTGAGTGAGCTTTTGCCAGAGATATACCTTGGGATCGATAAGTATATACCGCCGCGGGATAATGAGCGGTATAACGATACCAGCAATCGTTAAGAGCGAAACCTGGACCCACAAAGGGGCGCTCGCGGGGTCCACTGGGTCGAGCGTGTAGGTCATGAGAGGCCAGATATCACGGCCAGCGTATACTGCGAAGCCCGCGAGGAGAATAAGCGTCAGATGATGCTTAGCCACGCGTGTGCGAAGTTTGTTGGATGTAATGTCGAGAACGGCCAGAGCAGAGGCATAGAGCTGTTGGCTTGTGTCAGCTCGAAGTGAGATACAGTTAGAGCTGGGCTTACGTAGGTGATGGTGAGTGCAAGCGCGATATCTTGTTCAACGGCCCTCAGAGTGTGCGTATCCGTGTTACGGGTAGATTCAAAAGCATAGAGAGCAAGTAAAGCAAGTACACAAGCAGTTCGCACGAGCTTGAACGCGAAGATAGTGATGCCACCATGCGTAGCTATGTGAGTGCGAATGCTCTTGTGTGAAGCGTCCATGTCTTCCGTGGGCGCTGAGTTGCTAGAACCAGAGAGCCGGGAGCGACGAGCGGCATGAAGTGCCGGAATGAGCAGGACCGCCACAGAAAAAGCTGCTACATATGCAGGTACGAGGCGTGCATCGCGCCACACACTGCGAACAAGTTGTGTCAACTAGATAGTGGAGACTGAACTAACGGCTACGTACAACTCGTAGTAGCCAGAAAGAGCCGTATACCTGACCGCATTGACCTGTAGCTTCATGTTCGCTGAGCTAGCAATGAAAGAAGGACGGTAGAAGATGGCGACGGAGGCCGAGGATATCAGCGACGACCAATTCGGACTCCATGCGAGCCCGCGTTTATATGCAAACGCTTAGCCGTGCAACACCCTTTGCCCAGCTGCAGAGACAAGGCAACAGCCTCGGGGCGACATATCAACATTGGTCCTCATATTCCAGGGAGATGCGCATGAGCGCCGCGGGCGCAACACCCTAAGCCCTGCTGCCCGCTAGTCGGACCCTCTGCCCAATTCGAGTCCAGGCGGCGCATCAAAGCATGAGCATGTGCGTAGTAAACTTCCTTTCCTGAAGATACGGAGTCCGAGCTCCGGAATAGGTAGGAGAGCCGCCTTCTACAGCGCTCTTATGTGGACTGTTCGATACTGGGCCCTGGCCTTTCGAACGCGATCGGGGATGGTCCCAGCCAGCTCAGATTATGCTATTTCCAAAGTCGACGCGTCGTAGCTTTCTCGGGCGCTCGTCAAGTATCAGATGGTGCAAGACAATGCAAAGTCATCGAGCTCGTCGTGGTCGAAGAGCAAGACGCGCCGCGACGCGTTAAGCGCGCTTAATTCCGGCACCGAAAGCCATGATCACGTAAGCAGTTTTTTCGCACCTTGCACGCGCGCATACCGCCTCTGCACCTTGCCTCCTCCCACCATGTCTCCCTCCAAAAAGCGCACACGCGCAACATCCAACGACGACGATGCGTCTGACTTTTCTGACGACGCCTTTTCCCTCGCCGCCGCCGCCTCTGACGACGAGCCCGACATCTCCTCCGCCCTAACCGGCGGCTCTACCAATAAAAAGCGCAAGCTCGGCTCTGGCCCTCTCGCACCCACCAACGACTCTGATGGCGATGGAGACGATGCGATTGAGGAGCTTATACGCGATAGTATCGCGAAGAGGAATACGAAAGAGGGCGCGGAGGTTGTAAAGAATGCGAAAGGCGGGAAGGGGAAGAATAAGTTGGCAAAGGGAGAGGTTGGAGGTGGAAGCTTCCAGAGCATGGGTACGTATAATCAGCATTTGACTTGAATTTGACACTGATTAGATATTATAGGACTGTATCCCTGGCTACTGCGCCAATTGACGCTGCAAGGCTTCCGCACACCGACGCCTATCCAGCGACTGTCGATCCCCCTCCTGCTCCAGAGTCCCCCGCGCGACCTCGTCGGCATGGCACGCACCGGATCCGGCAAATCCCTCGCTTTCCTCATCCCGCTCATCCAACGCCTGGGAGGACGCCACTCGTCGACATTCGGCGCACGCTCGCTTATTTTGCTTCCCACGCGTGAGCTTGCGCTGCAAGTGATGAAGGTCGGAAAGGAGCTCGCAAGGGGATGGCGCGAGGGCGAGGGTGGTCATGCGGGTGACAGGGAGGGCGATGACGGGGAGAGCAGCAAGAGGAGCCAGAGCTTGAGGTGGGGTCTTGTCGTCGGAGGCGAGAGTCTGGACGAGCAGTTCGAGATGATCTCCTCCAACCCAGACGTGTATGTATCATATTCTTTCAAATATTCTCAATATACTAAAGATATACCAGTATCATCGCCACCCCCGGTCGTCTTTTGCATCTGGCAGTCGAGATGAACCTGGACCTTAAATCAGTCCAATACGTAGTCTTCGACGAAGCCGACCGTCTCTTCGAAATGGGCTTCGAAGTCGCCCTCACAGAAATCGTATCCCGTCTTCCCGCCGGCCGTCAGACGGTCCTCCTCTCAGCGACGCTTCCTAAGTCGCTCGTCGAGTTTGCCCGCGCAGGTCTCGAGAACCCTCGTCTCGTACGTCTGGACGCGGACTCGAAACTCAGCGCCGACCTCCGCATGGCGTTCTTCTCCGTTAAGCAAGACGAGAAAGATGCTGCTTTGCTCGCGCTTCTACGAGACGTGATCGGAGTACCGCAAGGCGTCCCTTTTCAAACCAACCATCACGACGACGAGGAAGAGGACGACGAAGCGAGCTCGAAGAAAAAGGGCAAGCGCCGTGCGCACCCCCAACGCGAGCACGCCGCGCTCCCGCATCAAGCCCTAGTCTTCGCAGCTACAAAGCACCACGTCGAGTACCTCACCAATCTCCTCTCGGCAGCAGGCATGTCCGTAGCGCACATCTACGGTTCCCTAGACCAAACAGCCCGAGCACAACAAATGGCACGCTTCCGTCGTGGGACCGCCGACGTGCTGGTCGTAACGGACGTAGCGGCGCGAGGTATCGATATCCCGGTCTTAGCGCATGTAGTGAACTACGATTTCCCGCATGGGGCTAGGGTGTTCGTTCATCGTGTTGGACGTACGGCTCGCGCTGGGAGAGCTGGTTGGGCATGGAGCTTTGTGACCGTTCCCGAACTGCCGCATCTACTCGATCTCCAATTATTCTTGGGAAGACCTTTACGCGCCACTCTACCTCCAGGCGGAGAAAAAGACGAATCCGTATTCGCGTCTAACCTCATCCTCGGCGCGTTCCCCCGTATTCAACTGGACGAAGACACGGAGCACGTTCGCGCATTGGACGCTTCGTCCACGAACCTCCCCGCCCTCCGCAGTGTCATGAAAAAGGGACAAACGATGTACGAGCGTTCTCGAGGTCGAGCCTCACAGCAATCGTACCGCCGATGCAAAGATATGACTCGAGAGCCGAGGAAGTGGGGGTTGGCGGGTGGAGGAGGCGTTCATCCCGTGTTGTTGATGAAGGGGAGAAGGAAGGACGAGTTGAAGAAGGATGTTGAAGTTGAGGAGAGTAAAGCGGATTTGTTGGCTGCTGTTGGAGCGTTCAGACCGGCGGAGACGGTCCTTGAAGTCGGACCTAAAGCTAAAGCTTTGAACGCGGATTTGATGAGGAGTAGACGGTCGGCGCTGGAGAAAGCTAGGGCGAGGGCGGCTGTTGTGGCTGTTGCTGTCAATGGGGAGAGCTCGGATGAGGATGAGGAGGGTGGAGAGCATGCCGAGGTTCATGAGGAGGGAGAGGATGTGGAGATGGCGGACGAAGCGGAGCTCGCGACTGTGTTTGACACTTCATCGTCGAAAGCGCACAAGTACCGCGATACGAACTTTTACATGGGTTACTCTCAAGCGTCCGCGCATACCGATAAGGGCTACTCCTTGAGAGACGGCGCCTCGTTCGTCGAACAAGCCGCGCACGCCTCTTTCGATCTTGCGGGAGACGAAGGTGTAGCAGCTCAACGCCGCGCATCCTTAGCATGGGACAAGAAGAAAAAGAAATTCGTAGCGGGTGGCGGTGTTGGCGCTGATAACGTCAAGATGGTCAAGACGGAGAGCGGTGTGAAGTTACCTGCTTCGTATAGGAGCGGACGGTACGATGAATGGAGGAAGGAGAGGAGGGTGGGTGTTCCGAGGGTTGGTGAGGATGAGGGCGATAATGCGAGGAGGTTCGCTGGGGGAAAGAAGTTCAGGCATACGATGGAGAAGGAGGGGAGACCGTTGGATAAGCGGGATACGGATTATGAGAGGAGGAGTAGAGTTATGGGCAAGAGGAGGGAGGCGCAAGAGAGTGTTCCGCCCGAGGAACGGGGTGGGAAGTACAAGCCGTACGGTGGTGCGAAAGATGGTAGAGGTCCCGCGTCGCAAAGAGATGGCAAGGGCGGCAAGCCTGGGCTTGCGAGAAGGGGTGGTAAACCTGCGGGTCGCGTCAAGAACGAGCTGAAGAATGCGGAGCAGATTAGGCGCGATAGGGCTATGGCGGAGAAGAAGAAGCTTAAGAATGCGCGCGCGCCGAAGAAGGGCGGCGGGAAAAGTCATGGAGGGAAGGGCGGAGGGCGGGGCAGGCGGTAGTCCCTCATCTGCTATCCTGTTCTGCACTTACATAGTCCTGTATCGCCACGGTGGCAATGTCATACTTTACTTTGGATTCTCCGGCTCTGACGGAGATCAGACAGATATCTCATGCGTACAGATCATGACAGCTTTTCAACAGATCGCTCTCACCGTGGCTAGTCTGAACGGCGACTGACGGCCGGCCATCCTATAATTCATGCTTTGCCTGAGGTAGGGCTCCGCATCGAGCGTTTACGATGGCGGCAGTTTTTGTCCGGAACCGTTACGTTGACGGGCGTTTTCGAACGCCCGTAATTACCTAATATCAAAATACGCTACGGTGACGGGACGTGACGACCGTCTCGGCAACGCGTGTGTACGCCCTATGTTCTCCAGAAATAACATACCCTTATGTGACCAGTGAAGTCCACCGCTTTCGCGCGCATCGACCGCCCATTGGATCTTCATTCAAATATTCAGACTTTGTATAAGAGTGAGCTGACCGCTAGCGCGAGGTACTCAACAGGGTAA